>JXTC01000353.1:322766-335360 GCA_002914845.1 Trema orientale
TGATCTTTGGGTACTGAGCTACTCTCCACAACCTCGTGCTTGACCTGTAGCACAAGTTCAAGGTGTTGTGCTCTCTGTATTATATATATATATATCTGTCTTGTATCTCTACTGTGGCGGGTAATTCGTATTGCTGCTCTAAGTGCAGTCAATTACTACACTTCTCCTTCCCCATAAAGTAATCTGTATTGCTGTGTTGAGTGCGATCGGTTATTTTGCTCCCCTTTTAATTATTGTGCGCCTTTATTTAGTGATCAATATTATTTTCCCTCGCAACCGATCACTTCGCTTTATTTAAATTTCAACACTTTAATTTCAATTATTTATTATTATTTCTGATGATATGGCTGGACTTACTGCCTCGTAATTCTAACCCCTTTAATTAACTAAAGCTGGCATATAGATGGTATCACCTTCGTCAGTTTCTAACTATTTATTTTTCTGTACTTTATTTCTGTTGCTAACTTTTAGTTGACACCATGATCAGTTTATTCGTCTCAGTCAACTAGTAATATTTAATTCATTGTCTATTTATTTATTGCATTATTATATTACTTCTAGTCCTCAGTTGACAATATGGTCGGTTTATTTGTCTCTGTCAACTTTTAATATTATTTTATTCCTATGCACACTATGTGAGTCATCCTTACAACCGCCAATCTTGTCGAGATACATATGAAGAGTTGTTTTCATTGCAACTGCCATTCTTTTTCAACACGTGGAAGTGTTGTGATGACCCGTGCTGTTGTGCATTCCAATGGTCTAACCCAATTATCCTCTGCTTTGTTTTAATTAAGTATAGGCCATATTAATTAATTCAGAATACAACTCCAACCCCGAATATTAAAAGGTGACTCCAGTAGGGACTAGCCAAGGGAAACTAGGTTTCTTTGGTGTCCCCAAGATCCTCGAAATTCATCTCAGATCACTGCCCTATCCGTCTTTAAAATCTTCCTAAATTCCTATCATTTTTTCATTCTAAAATTCTGCCAATTCATCTTCTTGAAACTTAGTCAAATTTCTTTCCAAAATTTCGTCCCGAAATTCTGTCCCCCTCTTTCAAGAATTTTCGAATTTCTGTCCTCCTCTTTCTAGAAATTTCCTCTTGAACAAAAAAAAAAAATTCCCATTTTTTTCTTTTCGCCCTTTCCTCAAAATAGCTGACGAGTATAATCTGGTAATCAATACCGACGCTCAAGCTCTCCTAGCTAAATTAGTAGCTTCACTATATAATATGAGATAAACTCAAACAAACATGTAATTGTCTCATGCTGAAATTCTCCAAAGGATTACCAACATTGAAAAATCTCATGGAGCCGGACCTTTTACTCCAACTCCACCTCACAACAATAATTCTCATGCTTCAAATCAAGACCCTACCAATCCTATTGCCACAACTTTAACTGGTACTGATAATGAAGCTTCCAAAAGTTTTATTACAAAAGAAGAGCTACAAGAAATGCTAAAGTCTGAAGTAGAAAAAGTTAGCAAGATTGTTGCTGCGGTGGACTTCCAGCCTCCATATCCTGCCACTATTCTTTCCAAGCCATATCTGAAGGATTATACTAATCCTCAATTTAAGAAATTTGACGGGAAGAAAGGAAACGCTAGGGAATATGTTATTGGTTTCCTAGATGATTTGGGAATCTTTGCCAGTGACCATGAATTAAGGTTAAGAGAGTTCTCAAAATCTCTCACTGACCAAGCATACTTTTAGTTTATTAATTTACCAGCAAGCAGTATTGATACTTGGGAGGAGTTGGTGATGATATTTTGCACAAAATTTTTTGCAGCAGAATGCAAGTTAGGCTTATCCGATCTCTCCAGCACAACGCAAAAGGAAAATGAATCACCTACAACCTATGTGAACAGATTCAAAGAAATAGCTCTTGACTACAAAGAAATTATCTCAAAAGAAGAATTGATTCGAGTGTGCTTCAATGGAATGCAAGCTGAATACAAAATTCATATTGAAAATCATATGAGCTCAAATTTTGCCGAACTAATGTTTAGAGTCAGCAACACTGAAGCAACAGCAGCAAACATGCACAAAGCTATGCCTGATAAAAGAACTGCTACTGAAAATTAGAACAAAACACATTTCTCCAAAAGAAGGAAAGAGGTTGCTACAGTTGATCATCGCCAACGAGAAAGAAGTGACCAGCCAATTCCACCAGGAATACCACTTGCCAAAGATAGAATCAATATTTTAGTGCGAGCCTAGATAAAAGATGGAGTTCTGAAATGTCCACAAACCAGGAGACAACTAACATAAGAAGCAATACAAGATCCCAAGTATTATTACTACATAAAAGAGTGCATCATGCCACATCTTGTCTGAAGAGTTTATCAAGAAAAAGCTCAACAAGGAGAAATTCTGATTAGGCAACAACAACAAAGGGTTGAAAATAATCCTTTTCCTAATTATGAAATAGAGCAAGTGAATACATGCACAATTGTTAATCTAACTATCGACAATCCGGCTAATGAAGAATCATCAAAAAGAGAAGAAATCAATATAATAATAGAAAATCTCATGAAGTCTTGAGCTTTCAAAAATATGTTCAACATTTTAGAATTTAGAGATGAAGCTCATAAAGAAGCTACACAAGCAATCTTCAAGATATCTCAATAGTTTGGTCCACAATGCTGCTCCATTAATCATGCTGTTGGACGAATTGCCAAGAAAGATGAAGATACAGTCACATTCTCAAAGAAAGATGCCCAAGTTATGAACTTCAATCATAACAAACCACTCTACGTGGAAGCTAAAGTAAATGGCACTCCCTTCAAATGAGCTTTGGTAGATAATGATTCATAATCAATCTCATGTCTTGGCAAGTTTTCAAAGTAACCGGAATTCCAGAAGATAAACTGATCATGCAAACTATATCACTTGTCACTTTTACATCAAGTTCTCATACTACAAAAAGTCATGTTAATGTAGACCTGCAAGTTGGACCCATCCGAACACCAACTAAATTCTTTGTGATTGATATAGATGTATCCTATCATTTACTAATTGGAAGACCATGGATTCACTGCAATTAAGTGGTACCTTCTACTTTGCATTAGTGTTTGAAAGTGATAAGAGGCAAAAGAGAAATTCTAGTGCCCGCAACAAAAGCTCCGTTTGCCTAACAAGAAGTTTTTTGGGCAGAGGCTACATTCTTTGATGATATTTCTGATAGGCCAAATGAAACAAAGTCACAAGGAGTATCGTTGTACACAACTTCTGATGCAATAGGGTCATCCTCAAACAACATAATGGAGATTGATTCAATAGACTTAGAAGAACCTTTTCTTCAGCGAATTGCTTTATCCGACGAGAGAATTGCTTATAAATTATGAAGTTGCGGCAAGGCCAGCAATGACCTCGCGAGTATAGAAAGTGTTTATTTTACTCAGAATTCAGAATGAGTAGAAGCCATTCCACTCGCTCCAGAAAAATTACAAGATGAACCCAAGTATCCACAAGAAGGACTCAAGAAGATAAATTTGGCAGAAGATGGAGAAGAAAAGTCGACGTTTATTTCTGCTAAATTAGAGCCAGATTTTAAAGCAGCTCTAATAAAATTATTGAAAGAATCTCATAATATTTTTGCATGGACCTATAAAGACATGCCAAGATTAAGCAGTAAGTTAATCACACATAAGCTTACTGTAAATCCTACTTTCAAGCCAGTTAAGTAGACTGCGAGGAATTTCAGCAATCAAATTCAGCTACAAATCAAGAAGGAAATAGAAAAATTGTTAGAAACAGGGTTCATAAAACCATACACACATACGACATGGTTGGCAAATATAGTACTAGTGAGAAAGAAGAATGGGCTAATCAAAATTTGTGTACACTTCAGAGATCTAAACAAAGCGTGCCCAAAAGACGATTTTTCACTGTCAAATCTAGATATGCTTATCGATGCAACAGCTAACCATGAAATGTTTTCATTCATGGATGAATTCAGTGGCTATAATCAAATCAAGATAGATCTAAAAGATACCAAAAAGACTGCTTTCAGAACTCTACTTGGTAATTTCTACTGCCCTATAATGCTATTTGGATTGAAGAACACAAGAGCTACTTATTAACGGGCAATGACAGTAATTTTTCACGATATGATCTATGACTATGTAGAAGATTACATCGATGATTTGGTGGTGAAATCCAAAAGAAAAGAAGCACACTTGGATTACTTGAGAAAAATATTTGAAAGATACAGAAAATATGATCTCAAGATGAATCCCTTGAAATGCGCTTTCGGAGTCAAAAAAGGCAAGTTTCTTGGATTCGTGGTTCACAAAGATGGAATCAAGATTGATAAAGATAAAACAAAGGCAATAATGGAGATCAAGCAACCTCAAGATCTCAAACAATTGAGAGGATTCATTGGAAAGATTTCCTATCTCAGGAGATTCATTCCAGCTCTAGCCAGTATTATCAAGCATCTTCCTCAATTGACCAAGAAAGATACAGAGTACAAATGGGGTCCTGAGCATGACCGTGCTTTTGAAGAAATCAAAAAGATTCTTACCAACTCACAAGTCATGGTTGCTCCATCTCCAGAAAAAGAACTATTAATTTACTTGGCAGCATCTGACAAATCAGTTGGGATACTAATCGCATAAGACTATGAAGACTTGGAGAAATCAGTTTATTACTTAAGCCGACTTAGAGGTATAGAGAAAAATTACTCTCTCGCAAATAAGCTCTGTGTTGTATTAATATATTCAATACAAAAATATTTGACACTACATGGTCACTCACAGAGTTAAAGTAATCACAAATTCTAATCCGATCAAGCTCTTATTACAAAAGTTTATCCTAACTGGTCATTATGCCAAATGGATGCTCACGCTTAGTGAACTCGATATCATTGTCGAAATGCCAAAAGTCAAAAGTCAAGCTCTAGTCGAGTTGCTTAAATAACTAAGCATAATTTGGAGGAGATAATGTCTATAGAAGACAAAGAAGAATGTTAGATACTCTACTTTGATGGTACCTCCACACGTAATGAAGGAAGCACTGGAATTGTTCTATCGGACGATTAAGGTGAAATCTTCAAGAAAGCTGTTAAATTAGCTTTTTCTTACTCCAACAATGAAGCTGAATATGAGGCCTTGGCAATTGGATTGGATCTAGCCAAGGAAATGAAGATTTCAAAGTTGAAAATATGTGGAGACTCCAACTTAGTCATCAGACAGTTTAATGAAGACTTTGCTGTCAAGGAGCCGAATTTGGTCAAATATCGAGAAGAAATTCAAGAAAAGCTCTACAATTTCAAAAATTATGAACTGGAATACGTCCTCAGATCTCAGAATAAATATGCAGACCCTCTGGCAACTCTAGTACTGAAAATGGGTCATACAAATGAAGATCTTATTCAAATCCCACTAGAGACTAAGTCAAAACCAATAGCTTCATTAATGCAACAATTAAATGGGTAGATCCAAATCAAATCCATTAAAGAGAAGCTGAAAAGTCCAGAAGTCAAAGATATCTGAGAAATCAAAGCATTTATATTGATCAATGATCAATATTACATGAGATTCTCTGATAGAGTTCTAGCAAAATATATTGATGAAAAATTTGGAAGAAAAATATTAGACGAAGTCCATTCTAAAATCTGTGGTTTAGATGGACCAACACTAGCTAGAAGAATCCAACGACTTGGATACTTTTGGTTTGAGTTAAGAAAGCAAGCTAATGAGTTGCAAAGAAATTGCAAGCAATACCAATTTGTGATAGATCCCAAAGAAAGTTTCTTTGTGGAAGAAGAAGACTAGAAAAGAATTTATATTGACTATATCATTCATGGCCAACTGCCTGATGATAATTCTTCAGCTATTCTCGTCAAACGTAAAGCAGATAGATTCTTTGTTCAGAATAACTTGCTTTTCAGAAAAAGCTTTCAAGGAAAGGTTCTGAGATGCTTAGGACCCAATGAGATAGAAATAGTCCTAAAAGAAGTTCATGCCGGGGATTGTTGTGGCTATATTGGTGGAAGACGTCTATTTGAGCAATTGATCACTATTGGATACTATTGGCCGACGATGGAAAATGATGCCATAGAATTCGTTCGAAAATGTGATGCCTACCAAAAACATGGAAACTTGATACATATGCCCACTGTCAAAATGGGAAGTATCACATCATATTGGCCATTCCACACCTAATCGATTGATCTCATTGGACCCATCAGTCCTCCCTCAAAAGGAAAGATTTGGATCTTAGCAACTACAGAAAATTTCACAAAATGGTCTGAGGTTGTTTCTCTCAAGAGGGCCACTTCAGAAGCTAGTAGCCAATTTGTGCGAGAAAATATTATTTGTCATTTTGGCGTACCTTGAAGAATATTGTCTGATAATGGGACATATTTTATTAGACAACTGTTTGAATCACTACTGGAAAGATATCAAATCTTCCATGGAAAATCCACCAGATATTATCTTCAAGGAAATGGAGCCATAGAAGTATTTAACAAAACTTTGGTGGCCATCATCAGAAAAATGATTGAGGAAAAATCAATCTGATGGGACGACTGTCTACCTCTTGCTCTTTGGGCTTACAGAGCCACCAATTATACTACTACTAAAGAAACTCTGTTTTCTCTAGTATATGGAACTGAAACTCTATGGCTTGTGGAATCAAACATACCTTCTACTAAGGTAGCACTTGGTGGAATGGAAAACTCTCGAGAATTTGATTTCAAAATTTTGGAAGATCAAAGAGCATAAGTACAAGATAAGGTTCAAAACTATCAAAGAAAAATCACTCGAGCCTACAACAAATTGGTACGAGCCAGAAATTTCCAAAAAGGTGACTTAGTACTTAAAGCGGCTAATCACATTATGAAAGGAATGCATGCTGCTAAGTTCACACCAAATTGGGAAGGACCCTATCAAATTGCAAATATCCAATCCAGTGGATACTGCATTCTCAAAGACCTGAATACAGGTACACTTTCTGCACCAACTAACCTAAAATTTATTAAGAAGTACTTCATATAGTTTTCTAGATATCTCTATATCTAAGAACTATATTATATATGAAATTTTCATCCTATAATAAATGGTTGGTATTTATTCATCTTAGATTACACTTATAATAATCTTTATCTAAGCTATCTATATATTTTACTGTGATAGTTGTACAAATCCTAAGTAGGGTAAAAACTATACCCAAAAGTATTCTTTGGTACGAGCATTCTACTGCCAAGATACATTAGAACTGGGGACTATTAGTATAAACCCGAAAATTGGATATTTCCTGAGAATATATTATGGTTCAAGCTTATGCTGCCAATAATATTGGGAATAATGAATCGAGATTGGTTTATACTAAGCCTGAAAGTACCCCTTAGTACGAGCTTATGCTGCCAGTAGGTATATTGGAACCAAAATCTGTCAGTATATATCCTAATCGATATTTTTGTGCAACTCAGGTTTAAAATATAAACTGAGCGCACACCTCAGTCTAAACATATAATTGGGCACATACCCCAATTTAAATGTTTTTAGCTTTCACCATTTCAAAGTCCAAATAATCTATAGTTAATTATCATTTAGTCCAATATTGAAATTTTTATTAATTTCTATGCTTATCTATATATTTCTTTGCATTGGACTAATCTCTTATTTTGCATGAGGATTATTCTCTCTTATATATGTGGAAAATACACGCAAACAAGTACGCTTATGGTAACGAAGCTGTAAAATCAAGACTGAAATCTGTTATCCCTGCAACAAGATTTGACTAACAAGGGAGACATCAGAATGGTTAATCTAGGCAATGTTCAAGCTAAATTCTAAAATTTGTTACTCACATATAACGTACTCTTTTTCCTTTCTAGAGATTTTTCTCACTGAGTTTTGCTTTAGTAAGGTTTTAACACGGCGTTGTTTGAGTTGGGCCAATCTAATAGAAATATTTTGGCATCACTATCTGGAACTCAACTAGAGCTAGATATCTGCTATTTGGAACTTACCTACAGATGGTATCGGTCGTTTTTTTGGATTTGAATATTAGATTATCTTACAAGTGGGTACCAACCTAGTTGGCATGTGCCTGTAAGGTAATGAAGTTTCGTCTTTTCTCAGAACATCCAAAAAAAGAAATTCCCTCTTTATGAATGCAATGTTTCCAAGATATGTTTGAAGACCATATTTAAGAAAAATTCATATCAATGAGCTCTAGCGAATGTTCTCATTCACTATAGCACAGGGGACTTAATGTTTTGGGGTGTGACAAAATTTTTATAATTAATCACTAACTAAAAATATTAAGTCACAAATAATGTGATAAATATACAATATGAGGTCAATTAAGAAAATTTGATGTGTCAATTTTTCATCGAAGAATTGCCAAATTTATGCCATATCAACAAGGCACAAAAGATCATTTGAAGACCCATTTGTGATGAGATATTAACACCCAATTAGAAGCATTTTCGACCACTTGTCAACACCAAATTGGAACAAATAAGCAAATACTGATGGAGTAGCTAACAACATAGAGCCATGTGTCAAGTTTTTATTGGACCCCTTCATAATACATGTGTCAACTTTTAGACTTGCTCAACATGCACAAGACACATGGCAATATGATGTGCTAATTGTCCAAGGTTTTTAAGCTTATCTTTAGTCGGTTGCAGGCCTTGGCTTTGCATATACATATATATATATATGTATACATGGCTCATCTTTTTTGTAATGACCAGACATAAGGGATATGAATACTTCTTCTCTCTCTTTTCTCTCTCTCTCTCTTACATTTTATCTCCATACACTTATATACCTACCTTCCTCACCATAATTCTCTCAGCCCTTGTTCCTACTCAAACTGAGGTTATTCACATCATTATCCTCCATCTTCCTCGACCCGTGACTTTGCTTTTTCCTAATATCATCATCATCACGATAATGTTTCCTTTCATTCAAGCCATCTTTTATATATTTACTTTGGTCTTGAAGTTTGCAATCTATCCGTGACTATCACCATCTTCACCTTGTATAAGACTTGTCAACCAAGTCTTTCACTTCACTTTATTTTTGTTTACACGCATACATCCTGCTTTATTTTATTTGCATGCATTTAGTTCTTGTTTAGCTTCACCCGTGGCCAATTATTGACCACTTTTACCTCACATATCCATACATTCTTGCCTATACATATATATACAGGGCACCAATCCAGTAGGTATTTTTTTTTTACCTATGCATAGGTATCAATTTGGCCAATGAAAATTTTTTTTTGTACATTTTTTTATATTAAAAAGTAAGAGAAAAATAGCATTAATGATGTACGTCTTTTCATGCACATCATTATAGCCGTTGGATCATCATCTAATGGTGATCCAACGGCTAAAATAAAATACCTACATATAGGTAAAAAAAAATAATACCTACTGGATTGGCAACCATATATATATATATATATCTTTGCATATACATTCATACATGTATAAAACTTGGTCAAAAAGTTTCCTAGTTTAGTCATATTTACAAATATTCATATAGGCATAGGTAATTTTGCACATATCCATTCGTAGGCCCACTTTTATCTTTTTTGTATTCCTAGGCCCAATATTCAAGGTTACATCACTTTACTATCATTCAGTTACTTTTATATCATATTTGTATTAATTTATCATTTTCATGCCCCTTTTTCTACTAACTTATACAACAAGTTTCTTTGCATGCAATTTCTAACTCGTATACTTTAGTGATCTTTGGGCACCAAGCTACTCTCCACAACCTCGTGCTTGGCCTGTAGTACAAATTCGAGGTGTTGTGCTCTCTATATTATATATATATATATATATATCTATCTTGTATCTCTAACTTTGCGGATAATTCGTATTGTTGCTCTAAGTGCAATCAATTACTACGCTTCCCCTTCCCTATAAAGTAATCTGTATTGCTGTGTTAAGTGCGATCGGTTATTTTGCTCCCCTTTTAATTATTGTGCACTTTTATTTAGTATCTATGTTGTTTTCCCTCGCAATCGGTCACGTCGTTTTATTTAAATTTCAACACTTTAATTTCAATTATTTATTATTATTTTTGATGATATGGCTGGACTTATCGCCTCGTAATTTTAATCCCTCTAATTAACTAAAACTGGCATATAGACGGTATCGCCTTCATCAGTTTCTAACTATTTATTTTTCTGCACTTTATTTCTGTTGCTAACTTTTAGTTGACACCATAGTCGGTTTATTCGCCTCAGTCAACTAGTAATATTTAATTCATTGTCTACTTATTTATTGCATTATTATATTACTTCTAGTCCTCAGTTGACAATATGGTCGGTTTATTCGCCTCTATTAATTTTTAATATTATTTTATTCCTACTTATTCCTATGCATACTAAGTGAATCATCCTTGCAACTGCCAATCTTGTCGAGATACATAGGAAGAGTTGTTCTCATTACAACCACCTATCCTTTTTCGACACGTGGAAGTGTTATGATGACCCTTCCTGTTGTGCATTCCAATGGTCTAACCTAATTATTCTCTGCTCTATTTTAATTAAGTACAAATCATACTCATTAATCCAGAGTACAACTCCAACCCCGAACACTAGTTAAGAGAAATTAATAAATTATTACAACCAAACTAATTCAAATCGAGATTTTCTACACGTCTAAACTTTTCTTATAAATTAATTTAGTACATGGAGGGAGGGAAGGAGGGAGAGAGAGAGAGATAGGAAGTGATTAGGGGAGATAGAAAGAGAAAGAGACAGAAATTTAATTAATAACGAAATGTTACACATATAAAAAATTATTGTACAATACAATGTAATAGTAATAAGGGATTACTCAATTCGTATCAAATTAAAAATAACATCATAACCAACTAAATAATATTTTAAGATTCGGTAAACTCCTGAAAACTTTTTATGCAAGGACTATATCAGAAAAAAATTATACTTAGCAAACACATAACCGAAGTTTCTCATTAAAAAAAATAACGAATTAAAGACAACATTATTTATTATCTCATCATCAAAAGGTGAGAAAGTAAAAGATAGAGACAACATGAACAACAAACAAACAAAGAAACACTAATTTATAAGAAAGTAATTAATTATTATTGTTAAAAAATATATAAGACATAGATTTTCTGTTTATCTAAAATTTTCTTACAAATTAATTTAATATTTGTGTGTGTGTGTGTGAGAGAGAGAGAGAGAGAGAGAAAGTAGAGGATATAGAAACAGAGAGTTAAAAGTAGTTAATACGGAAATTTTA
Source organism: Trema orientale (assembly GCA_002914845.1). Taxonomy (NCBI): domain Eukaryota; kingdom Viridiplantae; phylum Streptophyta; class Magnoliopsida; order Rosales; family Cannabaceae; genus Trema; species Trema orientale. Next base: position 334,022 of record JXTC01000353.1, read on the forward strand.
GACGTATAGAAATCACCTTACAATATAATTTAATAGTAATAAAAGATTACTCGAATACTATTAAATTAAAATTAACAATAGACAATATAACCAACCAAGTAATGTTTTAGAATTTAGTAAACATAAGAAAACAAAATATGCAGAAACTATAAATATATAGTTATCAAGTACAAATATAACTGAAGTCTATAATAAAAATAATAATAATTTAAGATAAAATAGTTAACTATCTCATCATTAAAAACGAGAAAATAAAAGATAGAGACATTGTGGACAAAACACAAAAAAATGAACATACACAATATAAGAAAGTAGTAGATTATTAAAGCAAACTTATATCAGATCGAGATTCTCTGTGCCTGTAACTTTTTTTATGAATTAATTTATTACTTGGGGGAGAGAGAGAGAGAGAGTAAAAATAACTAATACTGAAATTTTAAGTATCTAGAATATCCTCATACAGTACAATTTAGCAGTAATAAATGATTACTAAATTCTCACATTAAAATAAAATTAACAACAAATATCATAACCAACAAAATATGTTTTAAGATATGTTATACACCACAAAATATAGTATCCAAGGACTATATTAGAAAAATTTAAAATTAGCAAGTACATAAAAATATACAAAATAGTTTATCAGTAATAAATGACTACTAAATTCTTACTAAATTAAAATTAATATCAAACATTATAGTTAACCAAACAATAATTTAACATTCAGTAAATACAAGAACTCAATATGCGAGGACCACATCAGAAAAAATTAAACATAGCAAGCACATATATGAAGGAAAAAAAAAGGTTTTTAATCCAAAAATAACTGATTAAAAACAACATAATAGACTATCTCATCATCAAAAAACGAGAGTAAAAGATATATACTATATGGGCAACACACAAAGAAATAAGAATACTAATTTATAATTAATTATTACATTTAATACTTGAGTGAGAGAATGAGAGAGAGAGAGAGAGAGAGAGAGAGAGAGAGAGAGAGAAAATTAATAATATTAAAAATTTAAACATCTAGAATATCATTATATGGTATATTTTAGTAGTATTAAATGATTACTAATGTCATAATAAATTAAAACAAACAATAAACGTCATAACCAACAAAACATGGTGTAAGATTTGGAACAAATCTTAATATGCTAGGATTATGTTAGAAAAAAATTTAAAATTAGCAATCACATAAAATGTTGAAGTTTTTAATTCCAAAATAATTGATTTAAGAATACATAGTTCACTATCTCATAAAAAAAATGAGAAAGTAATAGAGTGAATATGGACCACACTCAAACAAATAAAAACACTCATTTATAAGAAAATA
>JXTC01000354.1:3787-45822 GCA_002914845.1 Trema orientale
TTTTAATTTTCGTTCTCGTTTATTTTTATTGCTTTTATTTTATTTTTAGTTTTAATTTAATTTAATTTTTCTTTAGTCGATTGATTCAAATAAAATTAGGGTTAGCTAAATTTCGGTACTTAGTAAATCTACAGTCTTCGTGAGACGATACTCATATTCACTACTTTATTACTTGTTTACGATACGTGCACTTGCGTTCATATTTTACACACCAAAGGGACCTTGCGCTGCAGCGCAAGGTCCATGGCAGCACACGGGCCTTGTATCGCCGTGCAACTAGGCTGTGCTAAATTCCAGAGAGGTCTGCACGGCGGCACAAGCCTCAAGCGTGACCACGCTACCCCCATTTTCTGGAAAATTTGCGTTTTTTTCATAGCAGGTGTTTTAAGAGTTGTGTCTTTTTATAACAGACATAATTATATACCAAAATGTAATAAAAGGAACATATTTGTGGACAAAAATAATTAATTAAAAATTAATTTTCTGAGCTCCGTTGAGAGTTTTTCCAGAATTTAAAAGTATTCTTACTTCCAAACTTTGAATTCTTTCACTTTTGTTTAGTGCAAGACTTTCTCAAAGGCTTGTTATATCCTAGAAGTTGTCTGTCTGTGAATTCACTTCAAGCAACTTAGAGGGGGCAAATAACGTTTTAAGAAAAGCATATTTTTATGTGTCTCAAGCCTCCATTGTTCAGTGTCTTCCTAACAAGAAGTTAGAACAAAATATTTCTAGTATCGCGTGTTTTGGGTAGGTCATAAATATATTATAACCTCGGCTCCTTTTCTCCAACTTATAAGTTGGAATTAATCAAATCTCAAGCACAGATAAAGCATTAATGACCGACCCTATATATATATATTGTTGGTAGTTGGAACAGGCCACGTAGTTCAGTTTAAAAATCTTTTAACTTAATTAGTTCGTTAACCGTATGCATATATGAAAAGAAATTAATTAACTAATTTTCAGAAAAGCATTAAGAACTATAAGTCAATCCCTTGAGTAGTTGCTAATTAATTTTACTTTTAAGTATAGTTTATTTAAGTTCGTCAATGATCTATTCCTTTCTAGAAAAGAAAAGGAAAATGAAAGAAACTTATTAAGACAAAGTCATGAGGAAGGATTTAGCTACTGCAGTACATCTTGAATTATGGTTGACTGCCACCAAATTAAAAAGTTCGTTCCAGGAAGATTCATTGAATATTACTGCCAGAGCTGTCAAAATAAGTTTTTTTTTTTGTTAATTAAATATTACAATTTGTTCTCTTTGTTTTATATTGCATATAATGATCAATGCGCTCCTCTAGCTCTAGCTTATTATCACGTGGGGGTTGTTCATTGACTAATTCCTAATAGTAACTAGCTAATCGAAATGTAATCTATAGTTTTCTCCTGTCTCACAGGGATCGATTCATATTATCATATACATATATAAAAGTGTTAATTACATTCTTTAATCATAAGTAACAAAGTTGCCCTAAATTTTTTAATCCATTAATATTCTCTTGTCTGTAATTTTCAATTGAACAAATAATTCTACAAATTATGATTCTCTATATATTTACGTCATTGTTATGGACAAGTACAAGTTCGTATACCTACGTCAGGAAGAATTCACGATCTGAGAATTTTCTCTGGAAATTTCCTTTCTGATTTGTAGCCGTCGCACATGCATTTGTTTTTAAATGATCTGTATAATTCAACAATACGAAATCTAATCCCAATTTTTCTTTTTTAGTACTTAACTTGATATTAATTTTGTATATGGTCCAAGTAAATGACTGAATGACATTAATAACGACACTTTCTAACTAAATGAATCAAATAAAGGATGCAAGATTGCACTAATGAATGGTAAATAATAGGTAAATTAAAAAAAAAAAAAAGAGATTAAACTTGATACCTTTGTATTTGTACTACTGGCGGTACTAATTATATATATCGAACTTTGTACTACTGGCGGTACTAATTATATATATCGAACTTTGAAGAATGCTAAAGTTAGGTGCTAATAATTATATATGTTTTGTTGATTGTTTGATCATTAATAAATTTTAGTTCATCCGTCTTTCCAAAAATACACATATATATGTGGGAAGATCATGGGTATTTAAGTGGATACCTTCAAGCTAACACTTTTGGGTGAGGCCCAGTAGTGTTATATTTGGTACTCAAAGCCGACTCAGTCCATACCTATATGGGCCTTGGAAGGCTGCCACAGGCCGGAATCGTAGTGAATGTGGACTCCGCCCATAGGAGTTATATGTGGGCTATTGAACGTGGACCCCCTAACCAGGACTCTAGGTTCTTAACAAGGAGAGATTATAACGCCCCAAATCCCACATCGGATATACTCTGAGAAAATCATGGATATTTAAGTGGTGGTTCATGATCCCAAAAGTACCTTCAAGCTAGTACTTTTGGGTGAGACCTAGTAGTGTTACATTATATATATATAATTAGATCTATATTTACGAAATTTCTCAAACAAAAACTTCACTAAATTACAAAACTTTTTCTAGCAACATGAGATCATTACGACTAACTTCATGCATTGCATGGTGAGATTGAAAACCATTTTTGTTGTGAGGAAAATTACTACCCAATTTATGCGCCGCAGATCATTTTTTTTTTTTTTTTTTGGTTTTCTTTCTTGTGAAAATATTAGTTATGAAAATGTACCCACATAAGATCTTGTATCTCACCAATTGATTATGATATTAAGCCAATTTTTACATTGTTTAATGACCAAAATATTAGAGTATTTAATATTAATCCTCTAAAATATTGTTTTATCTTATTATCTTATCATGTTCCTTTAAAATGTATCCCATCCAATCCTCAAATTTTGGAACTATTATGATTAGTGAACTGTTAGAAAAATAGGATACTCTATACATGCAAATTATATATGTGTCGTGACCCGAAATCCGGGTCAGTGGCAGAAAGGAATTTCACTAAGAGGAGAAATTCTTTGATTTATTTTAAAAAGGTCTTTAAAAGTTTCTATTTTATAAAACAGTCTATTTAAATAAAATATTTAGAATTTCATCCCGTGAATCTCTCCCACAGTTTGTATACACCATTAAACATAGATCAAATAATAGCTGAAAAATATAAATCGAGTTTAAGTCTAAGTATTATCATCATCTACGACAAATACCGAAAACTAGAATGGCAAACATAAGTTCACAGATTTAAATAGAAAGTAGTAATCTTGGTTCAATGCTAATACAAAATCTAAAAAATCTAAACACCACATCAACAAACTTATAGTATTACCACGACAACGATCTACAGTCAGAGATAGCCTCTTAATCCTCTTGATCACCAAGGTCGTACTGAACACCACCTGAGGAAGGAAGGTAGGGGGTGAGCATAAAATGTCCAGTAAGAAAACGGTTACCTCGATAAAAAATATTTTAGTGATGAAAAATTCTTGCATAGTTAGTTTAAAAACATAAAATTCTCTGTCTCTTTTATACTCCTAAAAATATTATTTTTAAAAAAATACACAAAAAATCATTTTCGCCAAGTTAGACCTATCCATGTCCTATCCATATCCTTTTCTCGTATATCTAAATCTAATCAGTCACATTAAAGACTTGGGCTATTGGAAACTCAAATTAGTGTTCAGTTATGCCAACTAATAGCTGTCTTTGCCGAATGATCTCCAAGGGAAAAAATAGTAAAATAAAATATGTTAAATAATATCACGAATCAAGATGTTCTTGACACTCTTAAAAATATCATTTTTAAAAAAATGCACAATAAAGTCATTTTGGCCCAAATTAGTCCTACACATGTCCTTTCTCATATCTAATTGGTCACGCCACGGACTTGGGCCACTGGAAACTCAATGTAATGTTCAGTTATGCCAACTAATAGTTGTCTTTGCTGAATGATCTCTATGACTAGAAAGAGAGGGAAAAAAGGGTAAAATAAAATATGCTAAACGATATACATATACGCAGATTTCTATTCAATATCATTTCCTGTTTACAGAAGTGGACTTGAATACTCTGTCCAAGTTTGTCTGTCTAAACCTCTGTCCAACTAGTAAATCCATGTTCTCAAAGATCGAATAGAGGCCTTGTCGACGCGGGACGCTTCTCGCTCTATCGACTAGCCAATTCCTTAAAGCTTGACTCTGAAGACTTCCCTGTTGGGTTCCACCATGCCCTCCGTAATGGGTGATTGTTGATATAGGGTTTTAATTTGCTCTGGAATAGAAGGACTACGAAAAGGGAAGAGTAACCAGTCCCAAATAAGGGAATGACAAGCTAGATGAAATAAAAATGTGAATTTTTGAAACTAAGGCTCCGTTTGGAACCTGGATTTTGGAGGAAAAAAAATTACAAGGAAAAAGTCATGAAAAAGAAAGAAAAAAATATTTTTTATAAAAATTTATAAAATTTTATTTTGACATTTTTGGTTTTACTAATTAATGTGTCAACAGTCTATATACTAAAAAATAATATCAAATCAAACTTTCACTTTTTTTTGAAAAATATTTCTATCGTTTTTTGTTTCAATTCAAACAAGAAAAAATGAAATTTATTGAAATTTTTTTTCTTTCTCTCAAAAAATCCAAATTTCAAATGGAGCCTAAGATTAAGGTAATATGGGCTTATTATATCAGCACTTAAGAGAATCAAGAGACTACCTTTCTTCTTGGGTTGAAGATTTGAAGCATATAAAGATTCATTTTAGAAAAAATTCATAAAAGGAGAAGAAGATGTCGTATAATGAAAATATAAGGAAAACAATCAAGTTACCGAAAGAAGTTATAAACTACAAATTAAATATTGTTCTTCAATGGAAACTAGCCATAGGTGTGTTTTGGGAGAGAAAGAAGCCAAAGGGCTGAGGAGAGAGGGAAAAGTGACAGCATGCTTGTGCTTTCTTTCTTGAATTTTTTTTTTTTTTTTAATTAATTTTAGGTAGATTACATTTGAGTCTAATAATTAATTAATGCTAGCCCACATATTTTTGAAGGAAATAAAGAATTGATGACTTGTCACAAGTTTATTGACTAGACAGAGGAGAGGATATAGAGGATCTAGATCCGCATCCGCACAGAAATATCGGATACTTCATATGTATGCCATGACCATATTACCATGATTATTGACTTCATTAATTATGGTTGAATTTTTCTTGGTGATCACAAAGAACTCACAACACCCGTCACCCCTTAATAGATTCTCTACATTGTGGAAGATACCTTTTTTTTTCTTTTTTCTTTTTTCTTTTTTTCTAATTGGTCGGAACTGATCAGAATCTTCTCCCAACTTGTAACTTGGTTTGGCGCATGTGGATTTTACTTAAGACACATACATACATATAGGCTGCATTACAATCATGTCTAATTGAAAGAATTTGGCAGGTAGCTAGCGAGGTCTCATAGAAATTTGTTGCAGTAATATTCAGCTTGGACTATTTTTTTAAAGCTAGCTAGCTAGGGATTTTAACTAATTTCACTGAATATTGTATCATACATAAATTTTTCCCTTTGTTCATAAATTAGTTTAAATTCCAAGTCCAGATTGTTTTATTATTATTTTTTTGTATTGCTCACCATTTGTTTCCCATATATTAACACCATTTTAGTCCGTGCATGCTAGCTCTAAGCCAAATTGGTATAGCTAGACTAGAGAAATCAGAATATATATAGGCTTTTTTTTTTTTAGGGAAAAATCAGAATCTATAGTTATTAACTTAGTTATAATTACAAATCACCCCCAAAAAGAATCCACTAGGAAATTTCCATTAATTATTTAGCAGCTTATTCTTAATGCCTTGGTCCTCCTTATTAAGCACTAATTAAGTAACTAAAATTGAAAGCGTAACCTTCGAGTAGAGATGATGATCAGTCCCTAAACTCCAAAGCTTTGAGGAATTTAAATATTAGGAAAAATAAAGAAACATGACACTCATTATAATGATGGAACTCTATCATTCTATGGAGTTTGTGTAATTTTTAATTAATAATACGAGATTATGTAGCGAGCACTATATATATTGACAGTTGTCCCATTTGAACCAGACTTTAGCATTAAAAAAACAAAACTACACTAATATTTTTCTAAACATACTGATGATGTATATGGCTTGTATTACTATTATATATGATGTTGTCATATATTAAGATGGGAGAAAGATCCTTGGGTTAAGATAAAACGTTGACAGCAACTCATGAAATTTAATTTATCAACATAATTAGAAAGTTTCCCTCTAAATAAATTAAAAATGTTGATGTTCTCAAGGAGCGTTGACAATGACCCACAGGCCACTGCGAGTTAGCTACTAGCATATGTATATATCATATATGTGTGTGTATATATATATGTGAATAATACAACATAATTTTAAAAGAACAATGCCACAAAAAGACTGATTTAAATAATAAAACATTATTTTTATACTGGGACGTAATTTTGTACTAAGCGTACATCATCATAGATCGATATTATAATCAGTATATAGTACTATGCCTCAAGCTTTGGGAATTTTCCAGACAATCGGATCCATACGTAGGCGTTTGCAAATCCGACAAAGTGAAGAGAGGGCTAAAAAAAAAAAAGAATTGCAGAGGAGAAAAAAAACAAATAAGAAGGAAAAAACGGTTTTTAGGGGCTATGTATGAGTGAGTTAATTAGGTTCAAAATTAAACATTAAAAAGGGCGTTGCGCGCGGAATATGTATATATCTATAGGTTAAGAAATTAATTACGAAAAAGAAAATTGAACAGTAATTAAGTAAAGTTTACTAGTCCATTTATACCTACGAGCAAACAGTTAACAAGTAACAACTTCGTTAGTCCTCTTTAGCCAAAAAAAAAAAAAAGGGGTAACAACTTTAATTGTTCATTTCCAGCTTTCACTGTTAAAAATTTAGTAACATATCTTGATGTTATATTTATACGTTAATATATACCTTGAGTTGGTCAAAGTAAACGGCCGTCACCATGAAAGAAATAACATCCATAAGTAGAGGAGGAAGAATAATAGAAATATCTTTGACAAATATCATAATATCAAATTAGTTGAAAGATCTCAGTGCTTTTCATGACGTTTATTGTGCCATATAAAATGAAAATATGTATGTTCGAATATATTTATCTGTAACTAATTATTTTTCATGATGCTAATTAATATGGTTTTTTTTATTTTATTTAATCTTTCTTTTTTAATACTGGTAACGAGATAATTTTAATAATATATATATATATTCAAGATTAATATAATACGATTCCCCAAGTTATTTTCTTCTGACGTAATGGACGGATTCTTCCGCGTGAATATTTTACTTAAAAAAATTGACTTTCAGATTAGAGCTTTTTGTCTATATGTATGTATATATACATATATGAAGTACATATAGTGTGTATATATATATATAGAGGAAGGTTGTTGCGTAAGGAGGAAAATATAACATGATGAAAAGCGGTTTTTGAAAAGATTCGAAGATATTGACGAAGAAGAATCCTATATTCTTGATGGGCATATTTTGGTTATTTCTAGTTATTTGTTCAACATGGATGCACATGTTCATTACGACCATAGTGGTGGCCCAAAACGACACGATTCCGGTGAAAGTTGGTGTCGTTCTTGACCTCGAAACTCCGGTTGCCAAGATTTGGTTAAGTTGCATCGATTTGGCCCTCTCCGAATTTTACGCTTCTCACTCCAACTTTAAGACTAGACTTCTTCTCAATACTAGGGACTCCAACTCAGATGTCGTTGCTGCTGCTGCCGCAGGTACATATCATATATTTCTAACTTTATTTCTCTCTCTCTCCGACTCTAATATTTTTTATATGTGTACAAAGAAATATGGAATATATATATGTATATGTATATATGTAAGATATATAGTTATTGAAGATTTGTATAGCTGATCAGCTTAATTTCTCTTTGATAATTATGAATTCATTATAACTGGAGCAATTTCTCCTTAGTCCAGATTTTAGGCGAGGAGGATAGTTAGCGAGTTTGTCAATATTGGAGGCGGAGGAATTACTTCTTTTGTTAGAAACTAGAGAAAAGAAATTAAAGAGAAGAAGGGGAAAAAACAAAAAACATGTGCATACACGGACAAAATAATTACAAAGAGTAGATTAGATAAAATCGATATCTTAGTTATATATTTATAGCTTAAATCATTTTGGTTTGAGGAGGAGTAATACTATTAGTACGATGCACTTAATTGGTCGCTTTCAAGAAAGTACGGTTTAATAGTTAAACTGAATGAAGGTTAGAATATTCATGCTCAAGTAGGTGTTCCTCATGACCATTTAAGTAAAAATAACCAAAATATTAACAATGCAGTCTCATAACGATTTAATTTCTATTCTTTGATAATAATTGGTATATATAACCGTAATTTTTTTTTTTCTAAATATAGGTTATCGTTATTTCATTATTTTTATCGCACTTGAATTACAGATGTAGCTAGCTCAACAGTACATCGGAATGCTTCATATAAGTCGTACTTATTTTTATTTATTTTTTAATGCTTCATACAAGTCGCACTTGTTTTTATTTATTTTTTATTTTCCTTGAAATTTTGACTATTATTTACTCTTCATGTATTGATGCCTTGATCAGTACTTTGTTTAATCTCAATGACCATTCATCAACACACACGAATAATCACGATGTACTATATTATATATATATTTAACATTTTCTCATGGAAACACACAGCTCTGGACCTCATAAAAAACGTACAAGTGCAAGCAATCCTAGGGCCACAAAGATCAACTCAAGCCAAATTCATCATCGATTTAGGACAAAAAGCTCAAGTGCCAATTCTATCATTTTCCGCCACAAGCCCTTCTCTTGCAAATAATCCGAGTCAAAGCTCATACTTTTTCCGAACAGCCCCCAGTGACTCATCTCAAGTCAAAGCCATTAGTTCCATAGTCAAAGCTTTCGGATGGCGGGAAGTTGTTCCCATCTACACGGCCAACGAATTCGGCGAAGGAATCATTCCTTATTTAGTCGACGCCTTAGAAGACGTCAACGCCAAAGTCCCCTACCGGAGTGCCATTCCGCCCTTGGCCACTGACGATCAAATCACCACGGAACTTTACAAGCTCATGACAATGCAAACTAGAGTCTTTGTTGTGCACATGTGGTACAACCTAGGGTCAAGGCTTTTAGCCAAGGCAAAGGAGATTGGAATGATGGATCAAGGCTTTGTTTGGATCATAACACAAGATTTCACCGATCTTTTAGGCTCATTGGATCCTTCGGTTATCAATTCAATGCAAGGTGTTATAGGAATTAAGAGCTTTGTCCCACAAACAAAAGAGCTAGACAGTTTCCAAGTTAGGTGGAAAAGTAAATTCCAAAAAGAGAATCCCACTATTCTCGATGCCAAACTCAACGTTATGGGGTTATGGGCTTATGATTCGGCCTATGCTTTAGCCTTGGCGGTTGAGAAAATTGGGAGTGATATTAATAAAACGTTACATAACGTTACTACTCCCAATCCTAATAATAACTCGAGTAGTACGGATCTTGATAGTTTTGGGGTGTCACCAAATGGTCCAAAATTATGGGAGGCCTTATCAGGTACAAGTTTTAGAGGCATAGCAGGAAATTTCAGCTTGGTCAATGGGCAATTGGAAACGTCCACGTTTCAACTAGTGAATGTGAACGGTGCTGGGGGAAGGGTGATTGGGTTTTGGACACAGCAAAATGGGCTAATAAGAACGTTATCGAATTCGAGTAACGCGGTCGAATATTCGACTTCGAGATCGAATCTAGGACCTATTATATGGCCAGGGGAGGCTATTTTTCCTCCCAAAGGTTGGGATATTCCGACAAATGGGAAGAGGTTGAGAATTGGAATTCCGGTAAAAACTGGTTTTAGGGAGTTTGTAAAAGTGGTCAATTATGATCCTAGTACTAACATTTCGGATGCCACGGGCTTCAGCATTGATGTCTTTGAGGCTGCAGTTAAAGCTTTACCATATGCTCTTCCGTACGACTATTTTCCCTTCGCAAAACCTAATGGTACGAGCGCCGGCACTTATGATGACTTGGTCTATCAAGTATATCTTGGGGTAAGATCATATATTTATACATACATATATATATTGATAGCATGTTTGGTTTTTTTTTTTTTTTTTTTTGAAAAAAAAATAATCGAATTACACTACTTAATTTTTATTTGGGTTAAAGACCTTTGATATGATTTATAACTTCATTCTTGAATTTTTACTCTTATATGGTATTTTTTATATAATAATCTGTTTTTACTTGTTTTGTTTATAATCATTTCAACATTTTAGTTGATCATGCACGCTGGAATTATTTCGACGGATGGTGGACCAAAAATCATACCGGCCACCACATTTTATAATCAAGACTATACATTAACCCTTATACTAATTGCATAAATAAAATATATTCATTGTGACAAGTGATCATGATTTTTAATTAATTTATTCACAAATTTATTAATTACTTCATGACAGAATTACGATGCGGTTGTGGCAGACTCGACAATTAGAGCAAACAGGTCCCAATTTGTGGACTTCACATTGCCATACACTGAATCTGGAGTAGTAATGGTGGTGCCAATGAAAGACAATAAGAGAAAAAGTGCTTGGGTTTTCTTGAAGCCTTTGACTTGGGACCTATGGGTCACCAGTTTTTGTTTCTTCGTCTTCATTGGTTTTGTCGTTTGGGTTCTTGAACACCGAATAAACGAAGATTTTCGAGGACCACCCTCACATCAAGTCGGGACAAGCTTTTGGTTCTCCTTCTCAACCATGGTTTTCGCGCATAGTAAATATTCCCTATCATTATCTCATCTTTAATTAATTTTGTCTCCGTACTATATAGCTAGCTAGTGCAATATATATGAGAAAGTAATAAATCCATACATATCTTGTACGGATGAGCTCTAGTAATTTAAAAGAGAAAAGTTTATAAATATCCATTTTCAAAATCATATTTTCATAGGTATCTATTTTTTTTTTATTTCATAAATACCTATTTTTATACATTTTTTTTAGAGAAATATAGACTATCATTGTTTTACACATGAAATGTACACCGCAGTATACATTTCATGAATAAAAATTATACTAAAAATTGGCACACATTTTAAAATGTATACCGTTTATATTTTACACATGAAATGTGTATCTCGTGGATAAAATTTACTTTGTAAATATGGACCAATCATAGTTTGCATATGAAATGTGGACCACAAAAACGAGTATTTTGAAAAAATAAAAATAAAAACAAATATTTATGAAAGTTTTAAAAAATAGGTACTACGTATAAATTTCTCAATTTAAAAACATTTGCTATATAGAAAACACTAGCGAGGGCAACCACTATAATTAAGTTGTGGTGCCGGCTTCGCCAGGTACACACATTGTTAAGATTAATTACATCTCAACAAGTTAACTAATTGAGAGAAGTAATTCAAACTCTATAAACTTGTTATATTCTCACCTCTAGCCAACATATATATATAAGACTTTTGTTTTCACATATCCAACACACAATGTGGATCTTATTTTTAAATTTTTTAAGCGGATCACACATTTCTGTTAATATATATATGCGGTACTTGCACTACGTATCGTAAAATGTATACTTTTTTCCCCCCCTCTTTTGCCTATCAATTAATTGTAAATGAGAAGTCAATCGTTCAAGTTATATAATACCAAAAAAAAATTGTCAAATTATTTAACAAATTACATTCTTTTTCTACAATAATCGATGTCTGTGGAATTTTTTTAATGAATTTTCTAATGATAATTTGGATTTACAGGGGAGAGAGTGGTGAGCAATTTGGCGAGGTTCGTAGTGATCATATGGGTGTTTGTGGTCCTAATATTGACTCAAAGTTACACGGCTAGTTTAACGTCACTTTTAACGGTGGAACAGCTGCAGCCAACTGTTACGGACATAAACCAACTCCTAAAGAGTGGGGAAAAAGTGGGGTATATGGGAAACTCTTTTGTGTATGGGCTGTTGATACAAACAGGTTTTCTAGATTCCAGGATTGTGCCTTTTAAATCCGCAGAAGAATGTGACGAGCTTTTGTCCTTAGGCACCGCAAAGGGTGGCATTGGTGCTGTTGTAGAAGAAACCCCAAATATGAGGCTTTTTCTTGCACAATACTGCTCCAAAAAATATACAATGATTGGCCCAATTTTCAAAACTGCTGGCTTCGGTTTCGTAAGTCTCTTGTTCTCTCCCTCCAAGCAGATATATATAGGCACCAATCCCGTATTTATTTAATTTTATTTATCTTTATGTACTTACTTGTTTTATCTAATTAAAAATTATTAAGCACGTCTTTTTAGGATAAAAATTAGAAAAAAAAATATTAAATAATTAGTTTTTATTTTTATTATTTTTTTCTCAACTACTCAAATTATGATAGCCATTTGATTACGATTTAACGGTCAAAAAAAATACTATAAATAAATTAAAAAAAAAAAAACCTATTGGATTGGCAACCTATATATGTATATTTCCAATCCAAAAATTATTATTTTTATCTATTTATGAAAAATATTTTTTTTAGCCGTTAGATTATTTATCTAACGAAAATAATAATATAATAATTTGAGTAGTTAAAAAGACACACACGAAAAGTCATATACATTATTTAATATTCTTTCTCTTTATATCATTTATCATGAAAAAGAGTGTATGATGAATTTTAATTAGATAAAAAAAATTATAAATAGGTTAAAAAAAATTAACTAGTAGAGTAGTGTCCATACATATATAATATGAAAATTCTCATCATAGCAACTAATCAAAATCGTCATTTGAAATTAATTATGTCAATATTCGTGTCATAATCTTTGATTATAAGTTTCTCAATATGTGAATTTATAATCTATTAAAAATAATTAAGTTATAGAAATAGCATTGATCATATATTACTCTTATATATAGCACAAGTTTGGTGTAGAAAGTTTAAATAGTTGTCACGTGGTAAAAAAAAAAAAAAAAAAAAGAGAAAGCTACGAACTGAGTCTCGTACTGTTACGTGATAATTTTTACTCATCTATTTCTGATTGCATTAATATATACTAGTAAATAATTTTTTTTTTTTTTTTTACATTACCAATGAAATTCTTTTTTGTTTTTCTTATTTAGGTCTTCCCAAAAGGTTATCCTCTTCTAGCTGATGTTTCAAGGGCCATTCTTAATGTTACCGAGGGAGACGACATGAAGAAAATCGAGAACAAATGGTTCAATTTGGATCAAAACACTTGTTCAGACTCCAATCCCATCGTCTCATCTGATAGTCTTAGCCTTGGCAGCTTTTGGGGCCTATTTATCATAGCCGGCGTTTCCTCATTATCAGCTCTCATAATCTTTGTGATTATGTTCCTTCACAAGCACAAGCAAATCTTGTTCGATTCAAGAGACTCGGTACGGAGAAGACTTGGGGTCATTTTTAGAAGCTTTGACGAGAAAGATCTTAGCTCCCATACCTTTAGAAAGAGCCAACTCAAAGATGGAAACGACAGCGTTCACGGCACGGACGTTGTGGACTTACCAATGAACACCAACTGCCCTCCGAGTCCGTCAAGTTATATGGTCCACACCGGATCAAACTCGCCTGTGGTAATGGGGGAGCATGGTACAATTGATCAGCTTTCTAGTGGTCAGGCTTCTCCGGAAATGGTACCAGCCAGTGATGAGTACTATGTTGTTTCAATTAATAATGAAGAGGTACCAAGATCAAGTACTCATTCTACCAGCCTAATGGTTCATGTATAATTTCTACACGGGAAACCAAAATGTGTCACACATTGGTTTTACACTCTTCCAGCGTATAATCCGTTTTTATTTCACTGATGCATGTGTAGCAAATTAGATCGGTTTTCTACTATACTTTTCTCAGATGTTTTCTTGTGCTGCTATAGCTTGTTGTAGTACTCGTAAAAGAAAATGACACAGTTCACATTGTAAATATATCAATGTACTTTGTTAATTAATTATATAGAGGTAAAGTAATAAAAATATTCTTGTATACATATGAAAGTGTGTGCTCATGAGTTCGGCCAGCAGAAGAATACATCAATTCATTTGATTTAAATTAGTAAACCCGTGATTAACTATATAGTGCTAGATTACTATAAAACGACTGTCAACTTAATTGATACACAAGTCAGTGCAATATAAATTATCAGGAGTACCACAGTTAAAAATTGGATATATGGAATGTATAGATAATAAGGAGAGTTAATTTTCAATAGTGTTTTTGTATTTTTCTATTGATAGCTACATTTAACTAAGTTGAATGTAACCTACAATAAAAAGTTAATTATAACCTCACATACTTTCGTTCCAATACTAATACCTACATTTATTCCTATTCCAACTCCCACATATATATACCTATCTAGACACGGTGAAAAGATGTCGAAGATCTTACCATTGATGTAATATATTTGATCTTGTCACACAAAATCACTGATATGTATATAAGTAATGATGTGTAATAAAATTAAGCACTTATGATTAGACTGCATATAATTGGGACACCTCTATTGTTTATAATTGATTCTTCCTACTAAAATTGTTGTCATTGTTTAAATATAACAATGAGGAGGAAGGAACCTTGTGCTGGGTGGCAGCACAAGCCTTGAGTGCACGCAACTAGGTTGTGCAAAATTCCAGAGAGGCATGTGCGGCCACGCACGCCTAAAGCGCGACCATGCCACCCCTGTTTTCTAGAAAAATTGCATTTTTTTTTAGAACAGGTGTTGTAAGAGTTGTATCTTTTTACATCAAACACAATTGTACACTAAAATATAATAAAAGGAACACATTTGTGGATGAAAATAATTAACTAAAAATTAATTTTTTGAGTTCTTTTGAGAATTTTTTCATAATTTAAAAGTGTTCTTACTTCCAAACTTTGAATTCTTTCACTTTTTCTTCGTGTAAGAATTTCTCTAAGGCTTGTTATATCTTAGAAGTTGTTTGCCTGTGAATTTCCTTCAAGCAACCTAGAGGGGACAAATAACACTTTAAGGAAAGTATATTTTTACGTGTCTCAAACCTCTATTATTCAGAATTTTCCTGACAATCTTAAAGCGTTATTTATTCAAGATGGAGGCTGAATCCACTCTTTCAACTATCAAGATGATTAACCAAGAATTTGTGAGGCTTGATCATTTTGATGAGACGAACTTCACTCGATGGCAAGACAAACTAAAGTTCCTCCTAACTGCTTTGAAGATTTTCTATGTGCTAGATCCAATTCTTGCACCAATTCCACCACTATCTGACAAGGACACAGATGTTGTCAAGACTGAAAGACTCAAGTGTGAAGAAGATGAACTCATATGTCGTGGTCACATCCCCAACACACTTTTTGATCGTCTTTACGATCGTTATACCTACAAAACGTCTGCTAGAGAGATTTGGAATGCACTTAAATTCAAATAGAAGGTAGAGGAGGAAGGTACAAAGAAATTTCTAATCTCGAAATATTTTAATTTTAAGATATCTGATGACAATCGAATTCTATCTCAAGTGCATGAATTACAAGTCATTGTCAATAACTCGAGGGTTGTAAAGATTAAACTTCCTGAATCTTTTCAAGTTGGTGCAATAATTGCAAAATTACCACCATCTTGGAAAAGTTATAGGAAGAAAGTTTTTCATAGTTCCCAAGACTATTCTTTGGAATAAATACAGAAATACCTTCGATTCAAGGAGGAATTGAGGAAAGATATAAGAATGATAATTCCCTTTCTTATGATAGCGAGTCTAAGACCAATGCTGTGAGTAAGCCCAATCAGGCAAATAAAGGCAACCAAAACAAAGGAAGATCTCTTGCTCCCAAAAAGGATCAAGAAAAATTCAAGAGATCCCAAAACAACAAGAAGAAGAATGGAGATTGCTATGTCTATGGCAAACCAGGCCATTATGCCCGAGAATATAGATTTCGAAAGAAATCTGAGGGAGATACAACATCCAAAGTAAACTCCATTGAAAATAATGAAGAGATTATCACTATTGTGAGCGAAATCAATGCCATTCATGGCAAAGAACAAGACTGGTGATATGATACTTGTGCCATTATTCATGTTTTCTATGATAGGTCTTTATTCAAAACCTATCAAGATGTGAATACTGGACAAGAAATTCAAATGGGGAGTGAAGGACGCTCCAAAGTTTATGGAAAAGGAAATATGGAACTTGTTTTCACTTCTGGAAAGAAAATAACTCTAGCCAATGTACTACATGTTCCTGATATGAGTAGGAATCTAGTGAATATAGACTTATTGGGCAAACCTGGGATTAAATCTGTGTATGAATTAGAGAAATTAATTCTGTCCCGAAATGGTACCTTTATTAGAAAATGCTATTCTTGTGATGGAATAGTTAAACTATGTATTGTTGATAATGCTATTAATAATAAAAATATTTCTTCTACTTACATGGCTGATTTTGTTTCTTTATGGCATGGTAGATTAGCACATATTGGTTTGAGCAATATGAAAGGAATGATTAAATGTGGTTTATTTTCATGTGATGTTGATAAATTTAAAAAATGTGAAATATGTATTAAATCTAAAATGGTAAAGAAACCTTTTCCTAGTGTTGAGAGATCAACTGAGTTGCTAGAACTTATACATTCTGATATTTGTGAATTGGATAGCATGTTAACTAGAGGTGGTAATAAATATTTTATTACGTTTATTGATGATAGTTCTAGATACCCTTATGTCTATTTGATAAAGCATAAAAATGATGCCTTCAATGTGTTTAAAATCTATAGGAAGAAAGATTAAAATTCTTAAAAATGATAGAGGTGAAGAATATTTTTCTAGTGAGTTTAATGCATATTGTGAAGAACATGGTATTATACATGAGAAATCAGTACCACGTACACCTCAACAAAATGGTTTAGCTGAGAGAAAAAATAGAACTTTTTCTGAGATGATAAATGCTATGTTATTTAATGTAGAATTGTGATTTAATTTATGGGGTGAAGCACTTCTTGCTGCATGTCATATTCTTAATAGAATTCCTTTAAAGAAAAGTAAAATCTCTCCATATGAGTTATGAAAAGGAAGAAACTCAATATAGGATATTTTAAAGTCTGGGGGTGCCTTACTTATTATAAGAATAATGATCTAAAAAGGACCAAGTTGGGTCCAAGAGGGATTAAATGTACTTTTGTAGGATATGCTACAAATAGCAAGGCATATAGACTTCTAAACTTAGAGTCAAATATGATAGCGAAATTTAGAGATGTGGAGTTCTTTGAGTATTTATTTACTTCAGAAAATAAATCTCAAATTGAAACTCAAATTAGTGAAAGGTCACTTGAGGAGCAATCTTCTAAAGTTGATGAGCAACTACATGAATCTCGTAAAAGCAAAAGAATCTAAAAATCAAAGGAATTAGGACTTGATGAAATAGACTCTCAACTTATTTCTTTCTACCTAGTAGAAGAAAATAGGGAGAAAATCATAAGAATAGTACCTATTATTCTTCAAATTGAGGAGGACCCTAAAACTTATAAAGAAGCTATCTCTTCAAGAGATTCTGCTTTTTAGAAAGATGCTATCAATGATGAAATGAATTTAATTATGTCAAACCACACATAGGAACTTATTGATTTATCTTCTAGCCCAAAACCTATTAGTTGTAAATGGGTGTTTAGAAGAAAGTATCATATTAATGGTACTGTACATACATTTAAAGCAATATTAGTAGCTGTGGGATTTCGATAAAAGGAAAGAATTTACTTTGACACTTATGTACCAGTAGCCAGAATTATTTTTATTATGATTTTGTTTGCTTTATCATCAATTCATGACCTTTATGTTCATCAAATGGATGTGAAAACAACATTCTTAAATGGAGATCTCGATGAAGATGTCTATATAGAACAACCAGAAGGGTTTATTTTACCTGGGAATGAACATAAAGTATGTAAACAAGTGAAATCTCTTTTTGGTCTAAAGTAAGCTCCTAAATAATGGCATGAGAAGTTTGATACTACTATACTTTCCAATAGTTTTGTTCATAACATTGCTAATAAATATTTTATACAAAAGTATGTGATAATTATATTATTTTTATATGTTTATATATTGATGATATGTTGATTGTGAGCAATGATATGAAAGGTATAGAAGAAACGAAGAGGTTTCTATCTTTTACTTTCAAAATGAAAGATCTTGGGCAAGTTGATACTATCTTGGGCATCAAAGTAAAAGAGATGGTGGGGGCTATATACTTAGCCAATCCCACTATATAGAGAAAGTGTTGAACAAGTTCAATAATTTAAAATTTAGAGAGGCTAATACTCCATTTGACCCAAGTATCAAGCTTGTCAAGAATGAGGGAAGAGCAATAGCACAACTTGGAATATGCTAGTACTATTAGTAGCATTATGTATCCTATACAATATACTAGACCAGATATTACATTTGTTATTAGTAAATTAAGTAGATTTACTAGTAATCCTAGTATTGATCATTGGAAAGCTATTGGTAGAGTTATTGGTTATCTTAAGAAAACCAAAAATTTGGGTTTACATTATTCTAAGTTTCCTGCTATATTAGAAGGATACACCGACGCTAGTTGGATATCGAGTATTGCAGATAACAAATCTACTTCTGGTTGGGTGTTTACTCTTGGAGGAGGTGCAATTTCTTAGAAATCTAAGAAACAAACATGCATTACACACTCAACTATGGAGTCAAAATTTGTAGTTGGCTTTAGTAGAAACTAGAAAAGAGGCTGAGTGGCTAAGGGATTTGCTCTTAGAATTCCCCTTGACTTCAAAGAATTTAACATTGACATCTATTTTGTGTGATAGTCAAGCCATATTAGGAAGAGCTTATAGTGAAATATATAATGGGAAGTCTAGACATATTAGTCTAAGAAATAAGTATATGAGAAAATTGATTAAAAATAGAGTAATCTCTCTCACATTTGTGAAAGCTAGTGAAAATTTGGATGACCCTTTTACAAAGCCATTAACAAGAGAATTGGTTAAGTCAACATCAAGAAGAATAGGACTTAAACTCCTAGAGTGAATAAATTTACTAATAACAGCAATCTTAACTAATACTATGAAATAAGTAGTCTCAGCTTCAAGGGGTACAAACAAGTTATTAATAAGTAAATAATGTTTCAGCACTAAACAATTAAACAAATTCTATTAAAATTAAATAGTACTGGTTGTTACAGTCCTTAAGGTTTAGTTTATAAACTCTTAATGAAGGTTCAGTTAAAAAGTGACAGCAAGTATCTTAAATGTAAAAAAGATATTGGAAGAACTTCACCTATGTGAACTTCGAGGTAGTACCGCCTCAATTGAGAGTTGGAGTTTCTCTCATAAAAGTTCATGAATTAGGAAGAGCACATGGCCATAAAAGTGCTAAGCGAGTTTGTGTGGATACAAGAACACATTGGTATATATCTGTGTGATGTTACCGGCATTGGCACAAAGAATAACTGGTTCAAAGCTATCAAGCTACCATGGATTTTGACAGTTACTTTGTGATACTTATACTAAGGTAAGGTTCAAATCGAGAGATACCTTATTATATTCATATATATTGTTTGATTTCTAGAAACTTGTTTATATTTAAATAAGTAGGGGATTTTTGTCATTGTTTAAATACAACAATGAGAAGGAAGGGACCTTGCGCTGCAACGCAAGCCTTGCGCCGCCGCGCAACTAGGCTGTGCCAAATTCCAGAGAGGTTTGCACAGCCGTACAAGCCTCAAGTGTGACCGCGCTACCCCCATTTTATGGAAAAATTGCGTTTTTTCTATAGCAGGTATTTTAAGAGTTGTATCTTTTGATAACAGACACAATTGTACACCAAAATGTAATAAAAGGAACACATTTGTGGACAAAAATAATTAATTAAAAATTAATTTTCTGAGCTCCGCTGAGAGTTTTTCCAGAATTTAAAAATATTCTGACTTCCAAACTTTGAATTCTTTCACTTTTGCTCGGTGCAAGAATTTCTCAAAGGCTTGTTATATCAAGCCTCCATTGTTCAGTGTCTTCCTAACAAGAAGTTAGAACAAAATATTTCTAGTATCGCGCGTTTTGGGTAGGTCTTAAATATATTATAACCTCGGCTCCTTTTCTCCAACTTAAGTTGGAATTAATCAAATCTCAAGCACAGATAAAGCATTAATGACCGACCCTATATATATATATTTATATTGTTGGTAGTTGGAACAGGCCGCACGTAGTTTAGTTTAAAAATCATTTAACTTAATTAGTTCGTTAACCGTATGCATATATGAAAAGAAATTAATTAACTAATTTTCAGAAAAGCATTAAGAACTATAAGTCAGTCCCTTGAGTAGTTGCTAATTAATTTTACTTTTAAGTATAGTTTATTTAAGTTCGTCAATGATCTATTCCTTTCTAGAAAAGAAAAGGAAAATGAAAGAAACTTATTAAGACAAAGTCATGAGGAAGGATTGAGCTACTGCAGTACATCTTGAATTATGGTTGACTGCCACCACATTAAAAAGTTCGTTCCAGGAAGATTCATCGAATATTACTGCCAAAGCTGTCAAAATAAGTTTTTTTTTTTTTTTGTTAATTAGATATTACAAGTTGTTCTCTTTGTTTTATATTGCATATAATTATCAATGCGCTCCTCTAGCTCTAGCTTATTGTCACGTGGGGGTTGTTCATTGACTAATTCCTAATAGTAACTAGCTAATCGAAATGTAATCTATAGTTTTCTCCTGTCTCACAGGGATCGATTTATATTATCATATACATATATAAAAGTGTTAATTACATTCTTTAATCATAAGTAACAAAGTTGCCCTAAATTTTTTAATCCAATAATATTCTCTTGTCTGTGATTTTCAATTGAACAAATAATTCTACAAATTATGATTCTTTATATATTTACGTCATTGTTATGGACAAGTACAAGTTCATATACCTACGTCAGGAAGAATCTGAGAATTTTCTCGGGAAATTTCCTTTCTGATTTGTAGCCGTCGCACATGAATTTGTTTTTAAATGGTCTGTATAATTCAACAATACGAAATCTAATCACAATTTTTCTTTTTTAGTACTTAACTTGATATTAATTTTGTATATGGTCCAAGTAAATGACTGAATGACATTAATAACGACACTTTCTAACTAAATGAATCAAATAAAGGATGCAAGATTGCACTAATGAATGGTAAATAATAAGTAAATAAAAAAAAATTGAGATTAAACTTGATACCTTGGTATTTGTAGTACTGGCGGTACTAATTATATATATCGAACTTTGAAGAATGCTAAAGTTAGGTGCTAATAATTATATATGTTTTATTGATTGTTTGATCATTAATAAATTTCAGTTCATCCGTTTTTCCAAAAACACACACATATATACGTGGGAAGATTGTGAGTATTTAAGTGATGGTCCATGAGTCCAAAAGTACCTTCGAGTTAGCATTTTTGGGTGAGGTTAAATGATGTTATATTTGGTACTCAAAGCCGACCCAATCCATACCTGTGTGGGCCTTGGAAGGCTACCATGGACCGGAATCGTGGTAAATATGGACCCCGCCCATAGAGGTTATATGTGGGCTATCGAATGTGGACCTCTTAGCGAGGACGCTAGGTCCTTAACGGGGGGAGATTGTAACGCCCCAAGTCCCACATCGAGTATGCTCTGGAAAGATCATGAATATTTATGTGGTGGTCTATGAGCCCAAAAATACCTTCAAGCTAGCACTTTTGGGTGAGACTCAGTAGTGTTACATTATATATATATATATATATATATATATATAATTGGATCTATAGTTACGAATTTTCTCAAACAAAAAACTTCCTTAAATTACAAAACTTTTTCTAGCAACAAGAGATCATTACGACTAACTTCATGCATTGCATGGTGAGATTGAAAACCATTTTTGTTGTGAGGAAAATCACTAGCCAATTTATGCGCGCGCAAATCATTTTCTTTTTTTTTTTTTTTTTTTTCTTTCTTGCGAAAATATTAGTTATGAAAATGTACCCGCATAAGATCTTGTATCTCACCAATTAATTATGATATTAAGCCAATTTTTACATTGTTCAGTGACCAAAATATTAGAGTATTTAATATTAATCCTCTAAAATATTTTTTTATCTTATTGTCTTATCATATTCCTTTAAAATGTATCCCGTCCAATCCTCAAATTTTGGAACTATTACGATTAGCGAACAGATAGAAAAATAGGATACTCTATACATATAAATTATATATGTGTTACGACCCGATATCCGGACCAGTGGCAGAAGGAGAATTTTACTAAGAAGAGAAATTCTTTAATTTATTTTAAAAAGGTCTTTAAAAGTTTCTGTTTTATAAAATAGTCTATTTAAATAAAATATTTAGAATTTCATCCCGTGAACATCTCCCACAGTTCGTATATACCATTAAATATAGACTGAAAAATATAAATCGAGTTTAAGTCTAAGTATCATCATCATCCATAACAAATATCGAAAACTAGAATGGCAAACATAAGTTCACAGACTTAAATAGAAAGTAGTAATCTTGGTTCAATACTAATACAAAATTCAAATAATCCAAACAACACATCGACAAGCCTATAGCATTATCAAGACAACGAACTACAATCACAGATAGCCTCTTAATCCTCTTGATCACCAAGGTCGTACTGCATACCACCTGAGGAAGGAAGGTAGGGGGTGAGCTCAGAAATTACAGTTTAGTCCATGTTCCCAATGAAATTTTACAATTAAATCCCTCTATTATTAAATCCAAAAATTGGTAAAATTCCCAATTTACCCTCTTAAAATCCGGGTTTTTACAATACGTATGTGTACATATTCCACGAAGTGATTATATATAAATACTATATCATATTGGCTTCAAGTACTTAATATAATTATAATTTCGTTTGCTTTTCCAACCCCTCGAATGTATGGGTGGAACTTACAATTAATATTGGAACTGATTATACATGTACATAGTTCAACCATTAATGTTATGTATATAGTTGATCTTAAAATTCAAATATCTGACATTTGGATAAAACTTAGAAGTCAAGTACTAATTGGTGTATTAATGCGTGCGAGTTTAGGTAGTGACGTACGACATAAAATTCTACCTTTCATAAAACCTTATTGTTAATTAGTTCATTACGCTGTTCACATACGTACACATACCAATATCCAGGCATTTGCAAAACTCAGAAATATATATAGTGTAGTGCGAGAGATCAGCTGCTGGAAAACTAGCTATTAATTATTAATGAAATTTTTAACTCAATAATGATAAGTAAAAGGCCATAAGGAACCAAATGTAGTTCAGTAATTGGTCAATGGCCACGTACCTAACCGCATCAACGGCGAATGCTACTGCTAGCTAGGAAGTTTCAATAGGAATGACTAATGAGTAGATTAATGGATGTTTGATTTTATGCTTATGAAATGGGATCTGTTATTTGTTTTTTAAACTATTCTACCGTATATCTATTTTAGAGCAAAATTCATTGCACATATATAGACACAAATAAACACAAGCGTATCATACATATATTTATTCACACTGTGACGCAACAAGAGTAGTCGACATCCATCCGAGAAAAATAAAAATAAAATAAAAACAAAAAGAAGAAAGAATTAAGAAAATGGACAGGGAGTAGGTTCGTAGACTATAGAAACTCGCATAAAAGATTGTGAAAATTTGATACTTGCTAAGACAGTACTAATTTACTCCAAGTGGATATGAGCTATATTGCTATATACTTGCCAAGACAGTCTGATACTTAAGAAAGAATAATAGGTAGTTATGTTTATGATTCGAGTGAGTCCTTGTCTCTAGCTAAAATAAAGGCAAGCCCCTGTCTTGATCATAATATGACTATGCATATATATGTGGAAATAAATATGTGGTGGGGGTCTTTATATGTTCGTTAAATAAAGTATTTGTTAAATATATATTATTTCCAGAAAGGAGTTAGTTGAAATTGCCCAAGTCTTAACTCACCTTAAAAGAAGTTGTATCATAGATTTCAAAGTGAGATTTAGATACTTATAACTATAAAACTATCATTTTCACGTCTTCCCTCCGAATGACGTACGAAAAATTAATTAAGCGCGCAGAAAAGCTATTAATTAGGAGACTTGACCTCCTTGGGTTTTGGCTGAGTTAGCGAACCGAATATATAACTAATCCTGAAACGTAGCCATAAGAGGAGAATTTAGATGAACCTATAAAAATGACGAATTTATAGTCACACTAATTAATAATTTAGATTAAATAATTCTAAATAAGTTTTTGAGTACTAGCGATTGAATACTTGAAAAGAAAAATAGACTAGACTTGAATACGCGCGATATTCCCGGGCACCCTATGCATGGAGTTGTTGAGCATATATGTACATACGGATTGGCAACCACATATATATGGAGCCCACTCTGTCGTTGGTCACTTAAAACGATCATACAGGAGTTTTACTTTGATTTGGTCAAGGTAAACGATCCAATGTGATAAAATAAAATACGAAATGATATATATGTGTAGTATATATATAGATATCTTCGAATACACAGATAGACAGGCCCATTTTTAATCTCTCCCTGCACCAGACATGAAAAACAAATATTTAATTCAAGCTGCGCTTAATTAATTTATTATTGATGTTAATTAAATTACATCATTTCTCTTTTTTTTTTTTTGTTTAGAAAAAAACACTTTGTTAAGGAACTTCGAATATGGGGAAAAATACAGAAATATCACTTTTTTAGCATATTTGGATAGAAATTCGATTTTTAATTTTTTTTTTCAGATTTATTCCGGTATTTTTTTTTTTACTTATACATAAGTATCATTTTGATCAATTAAAATTTATCATGTACATATTTTTATATTAAAAAGTAAGAAAGAGAAATAGCATTAATAATGCATATTTTTTCATGCATATCATTATAGTCGTTAGATCACCATTAGATAATGATCCAACGGTTAAAAAATATATATATACCATATATTTATATTTATGCTATAATTGTAAACCATATTATTTTATATATAAAGTGTATATCTAAAAGCGTGTAAAAATCTGAAATATTAAAAAAAAAAGAAAGAAGAAGGAAGATTTGTATCTAAACATGCTAAAAGCACGAGTACTCGATCTAATTTTCCCTCAAATAAGTGAATCAATTTATATGTCCTAATGTTCATACCACCACATACTAATAGGATTATTATATTCACATGTAGGACCCACGCGATACTCATAATAGAAAATGATGACCTTTATATTAGTATTATAAAATATTCCAGCTTGGTCAAATCTGGTGAGTATAAATAAGCTAGCTAGCTAGCTGTTTAGCCAGGGCGGTCAACTGTTTCAGATTCCAAAAACCTACTTTTCCTAGTACTCCTTCAAAGTCTAAAACAAGATGATGAGGAAGAACGACGGCCCGGCGGCGATTGTCGTTTTTTCTGTCTCATATTATGTCTTGTTGCTTTGGCCGAGCTTGTTGGGCTCGGCTCAGAACACAACAGGTACTAGTAGTAGTGGGAAAATAGGAGTAAATGTAGGGGTGGTTCTGGACACGGGAACGGATTTCGGCAAGCTGGGGTTGAGCTGCATCAAAATGGCGCTCTCCGACTTGTATGCCTCCAATCCTGGTTACAGGACCAGGCTCCTCCTCCACACAAGGGACTCCAAATCCGACGTCGTTGGAGCTGCTGCTGCAGGTAAATTATATAACTAATTATTCTCTTCCCCCTAAATTAATTCCCCTCGTTTATATCGTGTTTCATTTTCATTTTAATATTTACATGCACGCCCTGTCGTTATAATACACACACACACACACACACTCTTACGCGTATGTACAGTAAAATTGCCAGTTTTCTTCTCTGTATTTGGTCTCCCGCATATACCTGATCTATCTTTTCGATGATACAATTTAATAGCTAGTTTGAACATTGAGGTCTCTCTCCATTTTTTTTTCCTTCTTCTGGTAGTACTATATGTCTCTGTGTTCATCAGGGTCATCATCATCATCATATAACTATATGTGTACATATGGATTATTTTCTTCTCTTCCGGCCATTTGACAAACTAGATATACATGTATATATATATATATATGTATCGGTCTTCATAATTACAGTCGAATATGTACAATCTTTTCATTCAGGAATTGCAGTCTTATTAAACTGTTGCCTTTACACAATTGATATTAAATGAACTGAGACAAAATATATTGCCGGAAAAAGATGAATATATGTTTTTTTAAGAAGAAATAACAATAAAAACAAAATAATATATACGCGCTTCTTTTAACCCAAAAAGTATTTTTTTGTATGTATTTAGGACTATGTACATGTATATGTATATGTATGTTGTTTTGGTTGATTTATTTTTCCCTCAGTATTCATGACACAGACACGCAAACTACCAATAATCGAAAGTCGCGCGTTAAAGACGTTAATGGACATAACCTTCTGAAAACATATGTTTATTATCGTTAACAATGATATTAATATAAATTAATAAACTCAAGTTAATTTTAATTAGTGAAGAACAATCTGAAAGTACTACTGCGTATTGTAAAAGTAATTAATAGATTATATAGAAGTATAAATAAAAAATTATATCTATACCCCATATCAAGTATTATATACCACATACTCTCTTAATTTATAAATATGTAAAGTCCCGGTTGGATTATATTTTATTGTTCTATTTTCTTCTTTTAAATATGCTGATTTTGATTGTTTCTCAATTCTCAAGTTATCGAGCTAAATCATATAAATGTGCAAGTGGTCCGAAAGTTGTGTTGTGCTAGTAGTATAAAAGTCATCCTTTTGGTTAGTTTCTCTAATCAGTCTTACCATTTAGCCGTATGTAATAGGATATATATTGGACTAAGCAACTTCCATTTCCATACACATGCAGCCACACGGTGTGGAAGAATCTTTTCTTATTCTTCACTACGCGGTTAGAAGAAGATCATGTTTGACTTTTGACTTTTGACTTTTAGATTATCCTCCCAAGTCATTAGGGGCTTGTAGTCACTATGAAATTTGAATATATAACTTACGATATCGCCATCCCCATAACATTTTACAATGCATGTATGTATACATATAGTTCTGTAAAAATGATGTATCTAGACCGATAATCCCTAGCTATTTATAAATAAAAATAATTAAAGTAAAAATATATATTTGAAATAATAATAAATATTCGAAAAATTGTTGGTTCAACTTTATTTATTATTTCAAAAAACTATCTTAACCACAACCAATTGATTCACTTAATCACTACCCACTTTTATGCAAAGGAGGGGAACAAAAAAATAAAGATAACAAAAATATTAATTAGCCAACAGTGTAAAAATAGTACAAGCAAAAGATGCCTTTTATTTCTTTTTCAAATATTTTCGAAGAATTTAAACAATTACCCGACAGTAGTAGTACCATATAAATAGATAAATGTTAACAAACTGATTATATATCGTTAATTAATTTCACAATTTTTGCATGCAAGACCTAGATCTTTCAATGGGTTACACTGACACATGAATGGCTCATTTTGAGACCTTGCTTTTGAACGTCATTTTATTTTATAATTATGTGCACAAACGTCATTTCCTTTAACCTTTTTTTTCCCTCATTCTTGGACCTCCTTACAATATCTTACTCTTAAGAAGGCAACTGAAAAAACAATACCTATAGTCAACTAAAATACGTACATTTTGTTAAAGTTCAGCGTGATAATTCAATATTTTCTGTATGATTAACAGCTCTGGACCTAATAAAGAACACTCAGGTCCAAGCAATCCTAGGCCCAGAAACATCAATGCAGACCAACTTCGTAATCGACCTCGGTGACAAAGCCCAAGTCCCCATCATAACATTCTCCGCCAAAAGCCCATCACTCGCCTCGCTCCGAAGCTCCTACTTCTTCCGAGTGGCCGCAAACGACTCGTCGCAGGTGGGCGCCATTGGCGCCATCGTCAAGTCCTTCGGATGGCGCGAAGCGGTGCCCATCTACGTCGACAACGAGTACGGCGAGGGGATCATTCCGTACTTGACCGACGCTCTGCAGAGCGTCGATTGCCGAGTCCCGTACCGGAGTGTCATCCCCCCGGCCGCCACCGACGACCAAATCGCCGCCGAGCTCTACAAACTCATGACCATGCAGACCCGGGTCTTCGTCCTGCACATGCTTCTGGATCCCGGAGCTCGGGTCTTCGCGATGGCGGAGAGGATTGGAATGATGGGTAGTGGCTACGTTTGGATAATGACTAATGGGGTTACTGATTTTCTGGGCTCGGCGAACGCTGCGGTCCTCGATTCGATGCCAGGAGCTTTGGGGGTGAAAACCCATGTCCCCAAAACGAAGGAGCTTCAAGATTTCACGGTTCGGTGGAGAACCCAGTTCCAGCGCGAGGACCCCAGCATCGTTAATCCTCCTTTGTCGGTTTTTGGGCTCTGGGCGCACGATGCCGCTTTGGGATTGGCCATGGCGGTTGAGGAGATTGGGAGAACGGCCAACTTCAGCTTCAAAAGTGGGAACTTTTCTGGGGATAGCTCCACTGATTTGGAATCGTTTGAGGTGTCTCAGAGTGGTCCGGAGCTCGTTCAAGCGTTATCGGGGTTGAGGTTTAAAGGGCTTTCGGGTGATTTTAGGCTCGTTAATGGGCAACTGCAGACTTCGACTTTTGAGATCATTAACGTGAATGGAAGTGGGGAAAGGAGGATTGGGTTTTGGACGCTTGAGAATGGACTGATGAGAATGTTGGGTTCGGGCAATAGTAATGGCGCCAATTATTTTACTTCTAATACCAATTTGGGACCTATAATATGGCCTGGTGATTCGACCTCTGTTCCAAAAGGGTGGCAGGTTCCGGTGAATGGGAAGAGGTTGAGAATTGGAGTTCCGATAAAGGATGGTTTTGAGGAGTTTATTAATGTGAGCTTTCCATTCTCAAACGACACCGTTACAGGATACAGTATCGATGTATTCAAGGCCGTTTTGGATGCACTACCTTACGCTCTTCCCTTCGAGTTCGTTCCCTTTGCAACTCCCGATGGCAAAAGTGCTGGCACTTACAATGATTTTGCCTACCAAGTATTTGCTGGGGTAATGTGCTTATTACCTCTCTTTTTAGTACTATAGTTATTATACATGCGGTTTTAATGGGGTTTTAATGGTCGATATGTGTTCGTTTGACAGAATTTCGATGCTGCAGTTGGAGACTTAACCATCAGAGCAAACAGGTCCTTGTACGTGGATTTTACATTGCCTTATACGGAGACTGGTGTATCCATGATAGTACCGATCAAAGATGATAAAAGCAAAAATGCTTGGGTGTTCTTGAAGCCTCTGACTTGGGATCTTTGGGTAGCTAGCAGCTGTTTTTTCGTCTTTGTTGGTTTTGTGGTCTGGGTTCTTGAACATCGAATCAATGATGACTTCCGCGGGCCTCCGCATTATCAAGTAGGAACAAGCTTTTGGTACTCCTTCTCAACGATGGTTTTTGCACATAGTAAGCTCCTTAAACTTAGTTACCTACCTCCTTTTTTCTTCTAAGGTTATACCAATTTAGAACTGTTTTAATAGTCAAGGACTTAGTATTGATTTCTCTTTGTTTGCTTGTACTTTACAGGGGAAAGAGTTGTGAGTAACTTGGCAAGGTTTGTGATAATCATATGGTGCTTTGTGGTACTCATACTCACACAAAGCTACACCGCTAGTTTAACTTCACTTTTAACAGTGCAGCAGCTTCAACCAACCGTTACTGACGTGAATCAGCTCCTAAAGAACAGGGAGAACGTTGGCTTCCAAAAGGGTTCTTTTGTCTTAGGAATCTTAAAGCAACTTGGTTTTGAAGATTCCCAATTTAAGATCTATGGCACTCCGGAAGAACTATACCAACTCTTTGTAAATGGGAGTAAAAATGGTGGAATTGCTGCTGCTTTTGACGAAACACCGTACATGAAACTCTTCCTCGCCAAGTACTGCTCCAAATTTACCATGGTTGAACCTACATTCAAAGCTGATGGCTTCGCATTTGTAAGACCTCTCTCTCTCTCTCTCTCTCTCTCCCTCCCTCTAATGTTCATATGTGTTCTCTTTAATATTCGTATATGTTATTCATTTTGTCTCTAACAAACTTATATTTGACAAATATGTACGTATCTATTACAGGCTTTTCCGAAGGGTTCTCCTCTCGTTCCAGACATTTCAAGGGCAATACTAAAAGTAACTGAGGGAAAGAAAATGAAGGATATCGAAGAAGTATGGTTCCAGAAAGAAACCATCTGTCCGGACCCCAACAACAAGTTGTCATCATCCAACAGTCTCGGGCTCGAAAGCTTTTGGGGACTCTTCCTTATCGCCGGCGTGACTTCGTTCTTGGCTCTCGTCATATTCGCCGCTATATTCATCTACGACCAAAGGCACGTCTTAATGAACTCCGACTCAGAACCCTCGCTCTGGAGGAGAATTGTGGCCCTTTTTAGAACGTTCGACGAAAAGGACCTACGGTGCCATACTTTCAAAAAGGATGAAGCCGGAGAAAGAAGCGCCGTGGAGATGTCGCCGCCTAACACCCACTACCCACCAAGCCCCTCGGGCTATTCAGTCCGTACGGATTCAAGCTTTGTGTTTGGGGAGCAAGGAACGCCTTCTCCGGACCCAAATGGCACTCACCCAACTGATCAAGACACTATGGTCTCAGAGCTTACTTTCCCAAGCCCGGACCCAAGAGAGCATCACAACTGGTAATTAGATAAGCCTCATACTGACAGTTGACTTCATTGATTTCCCAAGTCTTAAATACTACTACGTTTACTTCAGTGACATAGGAAGCTCCACCTTAAATTAAATTGATACTTGTTTTTTAGCCCTCTGTAATTTTGCACGTATACACTTATGTACAACCAGCGTATAAATTTGATGTAAATATGTACATTCTCAATTCTTGTTGTCTGAGAGTTCAATAGATTCATCAGTGATCTTTATAAAGGTCTAACTTGGTGCAACTTGGTCATGTCATTACTTTTGTTTATACGTTTTCTTCTTAATGGGGATCACCTCAGCGGTCACCTTTCTACAAGTGTCATTTGTCTATTTGGTGCTGGATGAAGGGCAAAACTCTCGCAGGGAAAAAGATACGTTGCTCAATTGAATTAAAAACAGTACATGCTACAGAATTATTCTGATTTACTTTTGATCAACAATTACTGGATATTGTATTTTAGAGAATCGCTAGATAACACTCTTTTTTGCACTTTTACAATATATATGGATTTCTCTATGGTTTGTCTCGTGTAAAAACTAGGTAGTAAAATTTACATATTAAAGACCATTAATTTCACTGACTTTAAAAAAAGCTCACACTTCTCTTTACAAATAATCTCCTCCTCTTCTCTTCTTCTTTTTTATCCTCGCCGTCTTCTTCCAACCCGCCGGAGAGGGAGGTCTTTTGATCTCTCTCTTCGGTGGGGAGTTTCATTTTCTAGTCATTTTTCTTATGTTTTTAAATAATCTTTTTATTCTGGAAAGTATAACTCTACGCAGTTTTAGATCTGCGGTGGTTTTAGAGTTATTGTATGTTTTTGTTATTTTAGTCCATCTAGATCTAAATTTATAGTAGTTTTTAGCGGATGTCATGTTATATATCCTTTTAGTATAGTTTTCATCCAGATCAGCACAGATCTGGATGGTACACATGGAGGTATTTGCCCTCTTATGGCTTTTTGATTTGAAATGAGAAGCACTAATAACAAATGTTAAGTGGACAGTCATAACGAGCCAGCAGATGATGTATAGAACTCTATTGAAGCGCACAACAACGGTGATCTACATAAATTCTCTTATTCCGAGTCGATTTCGTTGCGATCTCAGTACGCAGAATTCCTCCGAGAATTTTAATCAGTTTATTATTGTTATATGCTTTGTAATTAAAAAAAAAAAAAAAACCTTTTAATAGATATTGTGAAAGAGACTCTTGTTTTTAATTCAATTCCATTAGATAATATTTGCTCAACCCTCAAAACACAAAAAATATAGAAGAAGTGGAGCTGCAGAATTGAAATAAAAATCTTAATTGTCATAACATCTTTTATTTTTAACCTTGGATTAATAACAACAACAACAAAAAAAGGAAATTGCGTCTTTCTGTAATTAATCCTATGTTTAGTTTATACAAAAAAAAAAACTTTATATTTTGAAATTCAATAAATTTGTAGCCTTTGTCGATATTTCACCAATCTATTTCCAAAATATTATAAATCTAAATTTAGGTTATGTTGTTCTTGTTTTTAAACAGTTAAAATATTTATAAAAAAAAAATCGTTTAAACTAACATAAATTAAGTATGAATAGAAAGTGCAAATATTTTACATTTCAAAATGTGAATATATATATAAGGCACCACATCAGTAGATATTTTTTTTATCTATCTATTGGTATTTTTTTAACCAATTAAAATTAGTCATACGTGTAAAATCTCATTTTTTTTTAAGGGTAGAATGGTCATTTGACCATTTTTTTCAAAAAAAAAGATTTAATATATATAATAGTTTCTCTCTCTCTCCCCCTCTCGTCCCCCTCCCCATCTCACCTTCTCTCTCTCGTCTCTCTCATGCACGGCCACCGAAGGAACGAAGGACAGCCGAAGTCGCCTCCGACCGTTGTCTGGCCAGCCCAATCACCGGCAGACCTCCAGCGCATCTCCGTGTCCCGAGCTGCCAGAGTGCCGTAGTCGCCAAAAAATGTCATTTTGGCTGTGAGGGATTTTGATTTTTCAGCGAAGATTCCAGCCATTTCAGGTTGCATTCTTAGGCTCGTTGGGTTCGTATCATTGAGAGGAACCTCAAGGTATATATTTCACGATCTCATTTTGTCCGGTTTGAAAGTTGTCATTTTTGTCTATTTTTGAGCTCGAGTTTGACTTTTAATCCAACAGCTAGATTTCATTTTTGTTGTCATTTTTGGAATGTACTCGGAAAATGGTGAAGTTTGATATATATATTGACTATATTTGGCGACCGATACGAAAATTAATATCTAACGGCTTAGATTTTGTCTAGTTTTGTGTGCCACCGGTTCGGTATTAGTCTGGACCTGAATTGGTCGAGTTATATGTCTAACTTAGCTATTTTGAATATTAGGAATTCAACGGAGAAGTCCACTTATTGACTCGAAACTTCGTTGAGGAGTTAGTTTTTTCTAAGTGAGCGATCGAGGGCATGGAATTAGTTCCCGGCCCTCCGAGCGATCATCCAACGGTACCTTGAGGATCCAATAGTGTGGTATTGCTATTCTAGTGAAGTAGAGATTTAGTTACCTCTGCTTTATACCGTTTTTGAATAAAATTTATTTTCTGCAACACGTGATGACAAACATGATTTTAGAATTATTTTCGATATATGTGATGGGATTGAATTGTATTATATATATTGGATTGCTCCGAGACTTTTCTGAGTGCAAGTTATTTTTGGATATGTTAAAATAGGGCTGTTATGCTACCCATTTTTCTATAAAATTTAATAACCAATTTATTAAAAACCAGAGCATCATTTGAACTTAAATTAATGCATGGATATTTTTACACATCAATTCAGAGTACACTTGTCATAGGATCACACATGAGTACCAGGTTAGTATTATGGGGTTTCTTTATAGAGTGGCGCTACGACCCTACTGACAGTACAAAGTCCGTGAACCCGCGCGAGGTATTTTTTTCCAATTACCTCTCCATTTGGCAGCCATAGGCAATGCGATTGCCCATCCAGATTTGGTAGGCGACACACCAGTGTCTCCTCCGGTTGTGGACTAGGTGTTAGGCAGGCTGTATGGTACACATCGTGTAAACACCCCAGTTTCCATTGATGAGAAGTGGTGAACTCATGGATATAGGTGAATTTGTATCATGTGTTTGTGGATTGATTGATTTTTAGATATCATGTTTTCTGTATATCTATATATATATGTATGTACATACGGAAAATTGATTTTGGATATCATGTTTTTATACTTATGTATATATATATAGTTGGGTTTGGTTTAAATGGTTACAACAATATTTATCCATGGATGGTTACAATGGTTTAAGCCGTTAGATCTAATATCCTACGGTGGTGATTAGTTTGATGGTTGGCCAAAAAAATTTAATGCTGACCAAAAAAATTTAATGCTGACCAAAAAAATTTAATGCTATCACTACTTTTTTAAGTACCCATCCATGATCACAAAAAAATTGTAACCATTGAGAAGTCTTCCATATATAGTTATATGTATATACTTATACAGACTATCAGCTTTGGAAATGGATATATATAAGTATATAAACATATAGTTTTGCAAAAAGGTGTTTTTGGATTAAACTAACCGTACAGGGACTTTTCACTGAAAATTTTTTTAAATAAGGTGACAGTTCCCCTACTGAGCTTTTGAGCTCATTCCTTCTATTTTCCTCCCTTTCAGGTAGTTCATTCGAGTTAGTTGTCTCATTGGCAAGGTAAGTCACTTGGCTTATGTTCAGGGTCCTATTCCTCTTTGGTTAGTACCTTTCTTTGTCTCACTCTTTCTCCATGTCTAACTATTTTTGTCCAAGTTCATTAATTCTACTAAGTGAATGTATGAGGATGTATTTACTACTATTTGAGGATTTGATATATAAATGGGATACTATGATTCTCAATGAGCATACTTTCAAAGTTTTAAGTACTTAGAATTTTGATTAACTTTGTAAATCAATTTTTGGACTTTCCGACTCCAGATTTGCGAATTTTATTTTAATTAACATTAAAGTTTTTATCAAACCAAGTTTTCGTACAAATTAACTATGCTTTATTGATTTTAATTGGCGTATCTTTCTTAATAAATTAAACTGAAGATGGGCTCCCTTTTATATAAAATTTCTAATGATTTAAGAACTAAAATGAAAAATCCAAGTACTTGGTTTTCCCCGAATTTTGTAAAATTCTTTATTTATGTTAAATTACATTCAAAATTACCAAAAGTCTCGGCCTTGGATTTTGGATCGTAACAGTACACCTCTTTTCATGGTAAAAGAAGGGTAGAGAAAAATATTAAACAATAAATATTTATTTTTATTATTATTTTTTAACTATATACTCAGATTATGGTAGCCGTTAGATCAATGATCCAACGGCTAAAAAAAATACATATAAATAGGTTAAAAAAAAATACCTACCGAATTGGCAACCATATATATTACCAATATATATACCAATCTAATAGATATTTTTTTACCTATTGATAGGTTTTTTTTTTTAGCCATTGGATCATAATCTAACTGCTAACATAATTTGAGTAGTTGAAAAAAACAAATAATTAAAATAAATATCTATTAATTAATATTTTTCTCTCTTCACTTTTTATTATAAAAAGACGTGCATGACTAACTTTAACTGGACAAAATAATACCTATACATAGAAAATACCTACTAAATTGGTGTTCATATATATAGTTTATATAAAAGTTAAAACATACGGTTTAAATTGTAAAACTGCAAAATTTAGAATATTTTTTTTGCATTTAACTCTTTTACCCTGCATGTATTTAAGGTGTTTATTTTCTAAGAAGATTATTCTTTATCGTTAAGTGCAAGCCTAAAAAATAGACAGCTTTTCAATATGGCATTCCTCCAATGTATTAAAGGTAACCTCGAAGTTGCCAAGCAATTGATCTATCGAACAATACATGTAGATGCACTTTGCATACTTCTAGAACTTATATATACAGCGATGGTAGTGGAACCTTTATTTTCCTTAGTTCTCTTATACTAGACTAGAGGCATGAGAAATTCCAATTAACGACTGTGACATTAGCCAGCGTGCTGCATCTCTTTTTTCCACTTTCTTATTCCAAATTAGTTGGCTGTTTCCTTGGAAATCAGACTTTGGTTATTAAACCATTCTTGTTGGTCGTCTCTATCATATGGAGCATACTTCGAATCATACCCGCAAAAGTTCCTTTCCGAAAAATAAGATAAAACAACAAAATAAGTTGCCCCTCCTTAAAAAAAAAAAATCCTATAAAAGTCGCCCCACCTTGAAAAACATATCCTATAATTAATTAAAGTCGTCGTCCGTCTCTCTCTCTCTCTCTCTCTCTCTCTCTCTCTCTCTCCTTTATAAATCGCCTTTGATTTGATTGTTGTTTCCCCAAAGCATCTAAAAATTTCAAACATGGCGAAAAAGAAGGACCCTTCCAATATTACATATGATATCTCTCTCTCATGTTTTGTTATGATTCTTTTCTCTACGATATTCTTGGCCAAGGCGCAAAACTCCACAGTGGCAGTAAATGTGGGTGTGATAATAAGTTTGGATAGATGGGTGGGGAAGATGGAGTTGAGCTGCATCAACATGGCCCTTCTAGATTTCTATGACTCCCATGCTTTCTACAACACCAGGCTTGTCCTTCAAATCAGGGACACTGACGACGTCGTCGTTGAAGCAGCCGCCGCAGGTTCTTTTACCTCTCTCTCACTCAATTTTTAACTTTTGATTACTCTTTGTAAATACTTGTGAATTCTGTTCGATCATCTAGAATTCTGGACTTGCTTGCCTGACAATATATTTATTTTTAATTTTCGTTTTTAGAAGTGAAATGAATAATAGAAATTTTTGCAAATTAAACCTTGAGAGTACCTCCTTTCATTTCACTTTTTAAAACAAAACTAAAATTTAACTGACACAAGCCCGAAGTTTTTATTGTTCTCTATATGGTCAACTCTTTAGACTTTGCCATTTGAAGAAGAAAAATTAAAATATGTCAAAAAGAATAAAATAGAGAACTAGTGCATTGGAAAATATTGAGAATTAGTGCATGAAAACTAGTAATTTTGTAGTTACCAATGGAAATGGTAAACTTAATTTGCAGTAAAGTTTATATGTTAGAGTAATGCCTCAATCAAGTAAGACAAGAATGGTAAGCCTTGGCTGGTTCCAATATTATAATCTTTTATTTAATCGCACCTTACTAAATTCCTCAGTACTCTCTGGGGGAGATCAATCGTGAGCATTGTTTTCATAAGTTAAAAAGCATTTATGGTACTGACATCATTTTTCAGACGACTTTTCCATCTTCTAAGAGGACTTTGTTTCAGTCATATTTTATGAAGACTTTGACTTTATTTCAATTATTTTACTACATTAAGACTCTGACTTATTCCTTGTGTTTTTTTCCCTTTTTATTAACACGCGATATAATCGAGATATTTTATATATGGCAGCCACCGTGGCATCTTATCCATGTATGTGATATGTGTACCCTGTCAATATAAAGATGCGTAATAATTTACTCTCGAAAAATATTAATGCGATGTACATCAAC
The DNA here is from genome assembly GCA_002914845.1 of Trema orientale. Classification (NCBI taxonomy): domain Eukaryota; kingdom Viridiplantae; phylum Streptophyta; class Magnoliopsida; order Rosales; family Cannabaceae; genus Trema; species Trema orientale. The sequence continues at coordinate 41,162 of JXTC01000354.1, forward strand.
TACCTACCCTCCTAACTAAATAAAGTAAATTTTCAAAAACATATCAACTTTTTCTTTTTAAATAATTGGTGTCATATCACACACTATTCAACATGGTATAGATCACAATAATTAATATGCGATAGATGAAAATATATTGTTAAAAAAAAAAAAGTAAGTTGAGCATAATAAAGTAACTGTAAAATATATGGTCTTGCTGAGCATACTATACTGCAATAGACATGTACATAATAATATTCAGTGCATGAAATACTCAAAAATTTCGAAAGTAATAGATTTACCATTTAACTTTTCTGTTACTCTGAGCTACTGTTACTAACCACTTATTAGATAATAGAACATTTGGTTCTTCCTTCTTGTATATTATGTAACATGTAAATTAACAATATCTTAAAAGAGTCAAACGACTTGCCGTTTCATAAACAGCTCTAGACCTCATAAACAAAGCCGAAGTGGAAGCAATCATGGGGCCTCAACTCTCGATGCAAGCCAACTTCATAATCCGTCTCGGCGACAAAGCTCATGTCCCCATTATATCATTCTCAGCAACAAGTCCCTCCCTCGCTTCCCTCCGGAGCTCCTACTTCTTCCAAGCTGCACAAAAGGACACGTCGCAGGTCAAAGCCATAAGCTCCCTAGTTGAAGCCTTTGGATGGAGACAAGTAGTTCCCATCTACGTGGACAACGAGTACGGCCAAGCCCTTATTCCTTATTTGACCGACGCCATGCAAGAAGTCAACGCCCGAGTCCCCTACCGGAGCGCCATTAATCCGGCGGCGACCGACGACCAAATCGCTTTGGAGCTCGAGAAGTTGATGAACATGCAGATCAGAGTGTTCGTGGTTCACATGTTGTCCGGTCTTGGTTCTAGAATCTTTGCCAAGGCAGATGAGATAGGTCTCATGGATGAAGGGTGTGTATGGATAGTCACAAATGGGTTGACCGACTTCTTGACCTCATTTAACACTTCCGTCATTAGCTCAATGCAAGGAGTGTTAGGCGTTAAAACTCACGTGCCAAGCACGAGGGAGTTAAGGGATTTTAGGGTACGGTGGAAGAGGCAATTTCGACTAGAGAATCCAACCCTTGATGATAAAGAAGTCAATATTTTTGGGTTGTGGGCCTATGATGCTGTTTTTGCACTGGCCATGGCTATTGAGAAGGTCTTTGTGAATAGTAATAATAATAATGGCACTGTTACAGGTTTAGGGTCCAAAAATATGTTCATGAGAAATAATAATTCTACTAGTAATAACTCTTTGACTGATCTTGACACGTTAGGGGTCTCTCTAAATGGTCCAAACATTCGAGAAGAGCTTTTGAAGGTAAGTTTTAGAGGCTTGGCTGGGGAGTTTAGTCAAGTGAATGGGCAACTCCAATCGTCAAATTTTGAGATAGTGAACGTAATTGGTGTTGGGGAAAGGTTGGTTGGGTTTTGGACCCCACAAACTGGACTCACTAGAAAGTTGGACTTGGCAAACAAAACTTCTACCACAGAGTATTCAACTTCCAAGTCCAATCTGGGGCCCATTATATGGCCGGGAGAATCAACATCACTCCCCAAAGGATGGGTCAATCCGACAACTGGGAAGAAATTGAGAATAGTGGTCCCAGTGAAGTCTGGTAATTCTAGTTTTGTCAGCGTGAGGAATGATCCTAATACTAACAGACTTCAAGTTAAGGGTTTCTGTATTGACGTTTTCAATGCTGTTGTGGATGCAATGCCGTACGCTGTCCCTTTTGAGTTCATACCCTTTGTTAAGCCCAATGGAGAGAGCGCTGGTTCTTACAATGACATGATCTATCAAGTGTATCTTGGGGTAAAACTCTTTACTATAGTTTTCTTCGATTAATTAGTACCATCTTAGCATATATATACTATGTATCTTAGAAAAGAAAACAATAATAAAATTAAAAGTATATAAAGTGTTTAACATCACATAATAACAGAAATTTGGAACTCACATTTAAATTTAAAAATGCTGTTCATCTCTATTAATATTGTGCTAAGCTTTGGATTTTTTTAGCAAAATACTAATAGAAGAATGGGACACACTTTTAGAATTTATAAGACCAACATTGTTGGTGCATGGCGTCATCAAAAATACCTAGAGCATTGCTTGCTCTATGCATTACTCACCATTCTTACAAATATTACCTATAATATATAATAACTTGAGCCTTTGGAATTTCAGAAGTTTGATGCAGTGGTTGCTGACGTGACTATAATAGCAAACAGGTCCAAGTACGTGGACTTTACGTTGCCATACACGGACTCTGGTGTGACCATGATCGTGCCAATTAAAGGGATGAAAACGAAGAACGCGTGGGTGTTCTTGAAGCCTTTGACTTTTGATCTTTGGGCTACAACAGGTTGCTTCTTCGTTTTCATTGGCTTTGTTGTTTGGGTTCTTGAGCACCGCATAAATCACGATTTTCGTGGCCCACTTTCCCATCAGATTGGAACTAGTTTTTGGTTCTCCTTCTCCACCATGGTTTTTGCACATCGTAAGTCTACTTACCTTTTTTAACCTTAAATATCATTTCAAATACAGTGAGATAAAATAACAGTGCTACACATCTAGTCAAATATCTGAAAAAATAAATATATAACTCACTTGATTGATGTAGGTAACAAAACATTCTTTAGTTTTTTTTTTTTTTTTTGGGTTAACTCCAGTCATGAACTCTTTGAAGAGAAAAAAATGTCACGATATTTAGCATTTCCAACAAAGGTAGTACAAAGGTTACATGCATGCATGTATATTCAAAACTAGTATAGCAGTATTTATTACCCTTTATTGGTATACCCTTAGCATTACTCCTTAGTAAAATGTAAGATCTTATTAGATGTTGTTTCAGAAAATCTCATCCGTGTATTTTTTCACTTGGTAAAAGAAATGAAAATGTGCATTGATAATGCGATTTCTTGTCCTTAATTAATTAATTTGGTTCAATATAATTTTTTTTTTCTTGTTATTTATTTTGTTTGTAGGCGAGCAGGTCGTGAGCAACTTGGCTAGATTTGTGGTGATAATATGGTGTTTTGTGGTTCTAATACTCACTCAAAGCTACACGGCCAGTTTAACTTCATTATTAACCGTTGAACAACTCCGACCAACTCTAACCGATGTGAATGAGCTTATAAAGACTGGAATGAAAGTTGGTTTCCCAAAAGGATCTTTCGCCTTAGGAATGCTAAAAGAGTTTCTCCCATTCAAACGTTCTCAGATCAAAGAATATAAATCACTAGAAAACCTGGGTGAACTTTTGGCAAATGGTGAAATTGTGGCTGCTTTTGACGAAATCCCTTATATGAAGCTCTTTATTGCCAAACATTGCTCTAACTATACCATGGTTGGACCAACCTATAAAACTGATGGTTTTGGCTTTGTAAGCGCTCTCTCTTTATGTAGCTCTCTGTCCCATCATGCATCATGTTTTTAAATTTTTCATTAATGAGTACTAAATTATTTCAGGTCTTTCCAAGAGGTTCTCCTCTAGTGGGCGATTTTTCGAGGGCGATTCTAAACGTGACGGAGGGAGATAAAATGAAGCAGATTGAGAACGCTTGGTTTGTTTCGGACACCGTTTGTCCAGACTCAAGCTCAGTGGTCTCTACGGCAAGTACTCTTGGTCTCAACAGCTTTTGGGGGCTATTCCTCATTGCTGGGATCGCTTCCTTATTGGCTCTTACCATATTCGTGGCGACGTTTCTCTACGAGCAGAGGCAAATCTTGCTGCGCTTAGACTCGGAAAATGAGGCCTCGGTTTGGCGAAGGATTAAGGTGGTTTTGAGACTCTTTGACGAGAAAGATCTAAGCTCTCATACTTTTAAGAAGAGTAATTGTAGGACTAGTGATCATGGCGTGGAGAATTCAGCAGTGGACCATGGCTCACCAAGTCCATCAAGCTATTCAAACCAAACGGAGTTTAATTTTTCTTTGCATGAAGATCAACCGGGAACACCTTCTACTCAATATGGCCAAACATCTCCTAAGACAACACTAAAGAATTGATGGTTAAGAGTTGAGTTGAGACTGCGTGCCGCCAAATAATCATGACGTCTTTTCATTTGTACATATGGTACTATTGTGGTATAGCTATAGCTAGTGATCATGACGATTGATGACGGCCAAAGTGGTGAGATTAATTCCCAGATTATTGTGAAATCAAGAATAAGAAAATGATTTTCTGTATATTACTTGACTGATCTGTACACTATATATAGAAATAGGATTACAAAATTAACTGCCTATACAATCTCTATAATTTTCTATTTAAGGCAACAAAATCAACACAATTAATCTGGCAAATCGTTGACTATTGCAACACTCCCCCTCAAGTTGGTGCATAGATATTGCTTATGCCCAACTTGTCCACGAATTTCGAGAATATTCGATTTGAAACTGTTTTGGTAAGAATGTCAGCCAATTGATCTTCTGATCGAATCTCTGGTAATTCCAAAATCTTCTCTTCTAATTTTTCCTTGATAAAAAATCGATCAACCTCAACATGCTTTGTTCGATCATGATGAACTGGATTATGAGCCATGTCACGTGCGGACTTATTATCACAATATAATCGAATTGGTTTATTTGATGAATATCCCAAATCCTGTAAGAGAAACTTAAGCCATAATCCTTCACAAATCCCAAGTG
>JXTC01000354.1:45898-91968 GCA_002914845.1 Trema orientale
GATCGTGATACTTCTATTCCAAGAAAGTACTTTAAGGTACCTAGATCTTTCATATCGAATTCTCTAGACAAGTATTCTTGTAAAACCTTCCTTTCGTCTGGATCATTCCCTGTTACTACTATGTCATCTACATAAACGATGAGTGCAGTAATTTTCCCATTCTGTTTTTTTAAGAATAGGGTGTGATCTGAATTACTCTGTTGGTAACCGAAGGCTATCATAGATTTTGTGAATCTTCCAAACTAAGCTCTAGGAGATTGCTTTAGTCCATATAATGCCTTCTTTAGTCTGCATACCTTCTGGTTTTGTTTCTTGGTTACTGTGCACCCTGGTGGGAGATCCATATAGACTTCTTCAGATAGTTCGCCATGTAGGAATGCATTCTTCTCATCAAATTATTGTAAAGGCCAATCAAAATTCGCAGCTAAGGATAACAAGACCCGGATTGTGTTGATTTTGGCTACAGGTACAAACGTTTCAGTGTAATCAATTCCATAAGTTTGAGTGTATCCTTTTGCTACCAATCTCGCCTTAAAATGTTCGATCGTTCCATCGGCTTTGTATTTCACAGTAAAGATCCATCGACACCCAACTGGTTTTTTTCCTGTGGGAAGGTCCACAAGCTCCCAAGTTTGGTTCTTCTGTAAAGAGGCCATCTCTTCATTCATCGCTGCTTTCCATCTTGGATCAGTTAAGGCTTCCTGCACACTGTTAGGAATCGATACAATAGATAATTGATTGACAAATGACTGATTTATTTTAGACAAGCGATGTGTAGACATATAATTGTTCATAGGATACCTCACTTTACTAGACAATTGAGGTTCATATGTTAGTTTTGGAATACCTCTGGTAAGACGTTGTGGTAACTGTCTTCTAAACAACTCAGGCACTGTATAAGAAACATTCTCAGACAACGATTAGTTTGATGTATCGATTGGGAGAGACTCAGGCTCGATCTCGGTCTCAGAAGTTTCCGGTCTCTCTATGTGCTCATTCCTACTAGGATCCAAGTTTTGATCAATAGAAGCCTCCCCATTTACTTCTATGCTTGTTGTATTGCTGTGTAGGGTATCACCACTCACATCTAAGGTTTGACTATTAGAATCTATATTGCCTACATTTTTATCAGATACTTCTACTATATCTCCCTCAAGGTTGTATACAAGAGTCTGAATTTCCTCAAGATACTCCCCCTGAAATTCGGACTGAGAGAAATACATAGTATCCTCATGAAACACAACATCCATAGTGATAAACATACGTTTAGTAGGAGGATGATAACATCTGTATCCTTTTTGATGACTAGCATATCCAACAAAGACACATTTTAAGGCCCGAGGCATTAGCTTACTGCGTTGATGTTTGTGAAGATGAACGTAGGCAACACAACCAAAAATATAAGGAGGTAGGTTTGGGGTTGTGGGAGCAACAACAGCTTCTGTAAGTGTCTGAAATGGTGTTTTGAAGTTGATTGTACGAGATGGAACACGGTTGATGAGATATACTGCAGAAAGAAGGGCTTCACCCCAGTAGCAGAGGGGCATGTGAGCTTCGATTAGGGAAGCACGAACAACCTCCAGTAAGTGTCGATTCTTGCGTTCGGCCACACCATTCTGTTGAGGTGTATCTGGACAACTGGTTTGATGAATGGAGCCATGAGAGTTCAAAAATTTTTGAAGTTCAGAACTATGGTATTCTCCACCATTATCGCTTCGTAACACTTGTATTCGGGCATTATACTGTGTACGAATGGTTGTATAAAATTTCTGAAAAAATAAGGTAACTTCTGATTTGGATTTCATTAAACACAACCAAGTCATCCAAGTACAGTCATCTATAAAAGTAACAAACCAACGGGACCCTCCCAATGTGGGAATTTTGGATGGTCCCCAAACATCGGAGTGAATAACCATAAAAGGAACCGGACTTTTATTGAAAACCAAAGGAAATGACGCGCGATGGCTTTTTGCAAGTTCACACATATCATATTTTAAAACAGAAATGTCCAAATTTGTAAACAAACTAGGAAACAACCTTTTTAAATAACCAAATGAGGCGTGTCCCAATCGGCGATGCCAGAGCCAGATCTCAGTTTTCTTCTTTGATGAATGAGTACTCTCTACTGTCAAGGCTTATTGTAATCTGCTGGAAGTTTGTGATTCCAAGTCCAAGTAATACAGATTCCCTTTCTTAACACCATAACCAATCGTTTGTCGAGTCTGAATGTCCTTAAATACACAAGAGTCAGGCCCAAATATAACAACACAAGATAATGTATTAGTAATTTGTGAGACTGACAAAAGGTTATAATCCAAGGAGGGAACAACTAACACAGAATCTAAATGTAAAGTATCAGTGAGATGTGATGATCCTTCCCCAACAACCAGGGTAGTATTACCGTTGGCCGTGGAGACACATTTTTTGGAGGATGGGTTAAGGGTTGAGACTTGTCTAACATCAAATGTCATATGATCAGTAGCACCAGAATCAATTATCCATGCATTTTCCAAAACAGGTGTAGAAATGTTTAAGACCTTACCTTCTCCATTGTTTGTAGTAGTTATCAATGCTGATGACATAGGAGTAACACTGTCTTCTTTTATTTGAGCAATTGCTGAAGTAGATGGTCGCTTAGCATTCCGGTGCCGTGTTGGGTCCCACCAATCTGGATATCCAATAAGTTCAAAGCAACGACTTTTTGAATGACCTGTTTGATTGCAATTAGTGCATTTGTAAGTCGGTTTATCTGAACTATTGGAATTTTTCATAGTGGTGGATTTTGGCCGATCTTGTGCTGTCTGACTAGGTCGATTTCGTGAAATCATGGCTGAAGCTTCAGGTTTTTCAATATCCTCATTTAAAGTAGTAGATCGTATGGCTTCACGACGAACCAAAGAATAACACTCTTCAAGACTTAGGAGTAGTTCACGACGTAAAATTTCTCGCCGAAGTTGATCAAAAACTCTATCCAATCCGGCAAGAAATATGTGCACCCGAGTTCGCTCAATGGACTGCCGGTATGCTGAAACATCGTCAGGATTTTTCATGACCACTTTATCACGATGATCTAGTTCCTGAAATATCTCTGTTAACTCCCCATAATATACGGAGAGCGATTTGTCACCTTGTTTTGCGGAGAAGGCTTTCTGGTGAAGAGAATAGACATGCATTTCATCGTTACTATCATAAAAAGCTTTTGATAGAGTACTCCAGATTTCACGGGCAGTGGGTATTCGGAGATAGCGCTTCATGATGGCTGGAGACATGGACATCAGAAGCCAGCGTTTCACCTTTTGATTTTCTGCATACCACTTTTCGTACCCCTTGTCGGACACAGCAGGCGGATTGGTTTTGCCCATGATATAGGAGAGTTTCTCTCGTTCAGCAATATGCATCTCCATCAATTGAGACCAGACATCGTAATTTGTTTCAGTAAAAACACCCTCAGACTGTACAAAAATTGGAGTAGATTTGGTTTCGTGTGATTCAATTTCTTGACTCATCCCTTTTTTTTTTTTTTAACTTCCTTTTTTTTTTTTCGTTGCCTCAAAAAAAACGTGTTCAGCACTTATCTAATACAATACATAAATAGCTAATCGGGTATTTGAGAAACACAAACCAGGCATCACGCGTTTGGGTCTGGTCTGGGTCTTGGCGAGGCACGGCAGCGTGAGCGGCATGGGCACGGGTGCAGGCGAGTCGGTGCAGGACTTCACTGCAGCAACTGGGTCTGCGGCACGGCGCGGCGTGGTGAAGCGACTGGGTCTGCGGCGCGGCGCGGCGTGAGCGGCATGGGCACGGATGCAGGTGAGTCGGTGCGGGACTTCACTGAGACACGGGCTGGTTCTGAGGCGATTGGGTTTGCTCGGCGAGACTGGGAGTGGGTACAGAGATCATGGGCTGTATAGGAGCACGAGGACTGTGCTGGAAGTCCTGAGAGAGCTCGACGCTGATATATTGGCTCTGTAAGATGTGAAAGCAGAGGAGGATTTGGCCTTGTCTGATTTTGGTTTCGTAGGTTTGGATTTGGTTCCGGCGTTGCAGAATCACTGCAGATTTGGGCGCGCTGGGCAGAGGCTGTAACTCTCCCCTTGTGGCTAGTTTCTGGTGGAACCGAGGTACAAACTCTCCCCTGTGTTTGGTTATGATTTTTCTGGGTTTGTGTTTGAGAACAGGATTTAGACCTTCTCTGATACCATGAAATCAAGAATAAGAAAATGATTTTCTGTATATTACTTGACTGATCTGTACACTATATATAGAAATAGGATTACAAAATTAACTGCCTATACAATCTCTACAATCTTCTATTTAAGGCAACAAAATCAACACAATTAATCTGGCAAATCGTTGACTATTGCAACATATTGCATTGCTAACTATGTGATGTTAGACTAAAAGGATTCAATCATATGTAAAAGATATAGTTATTTTCAGTTAGTGTCCTTAAACTATAGGGTTGTTCTTAATTTGGGCCAAAAATTTTGAAGTCTGTCAGTATATTTAGACGAATTATGTTTTATCTCAGTTTTGGCCCTTAAGTGTTTTTACTCCTTTTTTTTTTTTTTTGCAGAAACGATATGGAGGGAAGGTGGGGCGGCTTGGGTGTTTAAAAAAAATATAATTTTAGTAGTAAAATAAGACATCGAAAATTTGACAGTAGCAAATTCCCATATTTCAAACTTCAAACTGAATTGAGACTGACTCTTTAACTCAAGGCCAAAAATGAGATTACCCCCTTAATGTATATACGTGGGGTCACATTAATTAGAAAAAAGACTAAACTATACTAAAAAAGACGATAAACGTCAATTTAAAACAATCAACAAAAATCAATCAATTTGTATATAATAGCTAGACATTTGAAAAGATTTTAAATTTAAATGTATATTCTTGCACAAGTCAAACCTTAAATATTATTTTGCAGATAGATCCTTTTTTTTTCGAACTTAATCTATGAAATCAAATAGCAAAATACAAAATGTTAAAAAGATGTCAAGTGAAACAAAAAGAGGGGAAGGGGGGGACAACAACCAAATAAACAACAATAACTGAAAAGACTTATAAGAAAAAAAAACCTTCAAAAAAAACTTCTCATTAATAATAATTATCAATTGAACCATGATAACTTATATATCACACTCACACTATATGATATTAAAAGATATGATTTCTTTCATTATCGAATTAAAAAAACGAAACAAAGGGCTATTTTCACTTTTGGACTCCAAACTATAGGGTGAATACTAGTTTAGCCCTGACTAATGAACTATCTTTTTTGTGGCCTTCAAATTTAAGTTTAACTTCTTAATTTTCGATTATCCAGTTTTGACTAATTAAGTGTTCTGTCACAATTTTGGCCCCCCTAAACTAATATAAATCAACGCCAAAAACTAATACAACTTGTAAAGAGGAGCATCACTCTCTTTCTAATTTTTTATTACACTCTCTTGTTTTACTGATTAACATGTACACTTGAATAATAATTCGTTACGTTATTAAAAGGTAAGAAAACATGTCAAGCAGCGAAATATGTAAGTATGGCACAATCTCCCTTGGATTCACTCGTTGTTCTTGCCTGTGGTTCGCAGTTAACTTAGAGTTCTAGAAAAACTACTTTTTTTTTTCTTTTCATCAATTTATTATTTTTTTTTTTTAATATGTGGATGAAAAAATCTTGACATGGGAAAAATAATTTTATGGGTACTAGATACAAGTTGCACATAAAAACAAGATCAAGTACAAATACCCAAAAGCCAACTGACTTTGATCTATATTCTATACCACCTGCTAACCAGACTACGCTTTTTTCCTTTTTGTTCCCTTTGATCTATATTCTATACCACCTGCTAACCAGACTACGCTTTTTTCCTTTTTGTTCCCCCTTTAGGCTGAAGGAGCAGACCCAACTGTTGAATTTATGACAAATGGTGTGAGAATCAGTGTAACCATGCTACTTCTATACACAACTTAGGAAAAGTGTGTCCGATGAAATTAGAAAAATGCTAAAAATCACGTGTGTTTAGCACTACAATAATAGAGTATACCCAGGCGCGGAGGGGAGGGTGGCCCCCACTTAATTTTTTCATTTTATATGTAAAATTTTTGTGAATTTCTAATTTGCCCCCTCTAAAATTATCATTTTCATTCCAACAATGTCACGTATATAAGATATAAATTTACATCTTTATACATTTAAATAGGACCAAATTAAATTCTAAATTTATATTCTTTATTCAATTTTTGAAACCAAAATTGAGAAAAAAATTTTGAATTGGAAAATGCTTTCTTTATTCTCTCACAACATTTTTCTGTTCTCTATTCAAAATCTCCATACCTCTATAAAAATAGAAAAATAAAGATAAAAATAAATTAAATAATTTCTTGAGACATATTTCTTTTATATATATATATGGTGTATACATTTTTTTATTAAAATCAAATTAGTCGTTAAGTTTGTACTTTTTTCTATATTGAGAGTTTTTATATGGAAGATTTATCTTTTTGTTTTAGCGTTGAAGCTTACACTTCTTCTTCTATTTTTCCCCCCTTTTGAAGGATTTTTTTTTCTTTTGAATGAAACTTATTTGTAATTTTATTTAATAACAACTAAATTATAAAATATTTAATGATATATTAACATGTTTTTCTTGTTTTATTCATTTTTCTCTCATTTGTATTAACATAATGAAAATTTTGTTCAATTTTTTCTTTAATAATTTTTGTTTTTATAATTTTTTTAAAGTGTTTTTAGGGGATTAAATTCCTAAAGTTAAAGTATATATAAGTCAAGATATATTGAAATTTAATAATTATGGCTCTATTATGCATTTTATATTTATATTTGTATCTAATAGGGTTTTTAAATGAAAATTTATTTACATGGTTATGCTTTTACAAACTTTTTTTTTTTTTTTTTTGAATTTTTTTCCATTATGAAAGTTTAGATTTTTTTTTTTGGGGGGTAACTATTACCATTTAAAAAGAAAAGATGCTTTCAAAAATTCTTTCACCCTACTACAAAATTACAAGAATGTCCTAGCTCCGCCTATACCCTCACTTGCAAATTTCATGATGGACCTTATACTTCTATTATTAAGTCATATATGCGCTGTACTCCGTAGCACTGTTTATTAAATTAAGTTAATAATTTTTCATATCTGCATCTCCCTTTTCGTTTTTGACTTTTTCTTTTCGCTTCATTTTCACAGTTTCACGTCCCAACACCTAACTAGTCTCCCAAACTTTTGTCCACTCCTTGGAAAACCGAACTAGTATTGAGATTTTGAGGAGAGAGAGTATAGATCTGTACAATTCATTGCCATGTGCTAATAGCTAAGAAGAACATGATACATTGATTACAAAACTTTCCTACCATGACGTCTTCCTTTTCTTTTTTCTTTTTTTTTTTTTTTCTCTTTTACTTTTTGTACAAAAGCATGACATTTACAATGAGAAATATCATCGAGGTAAATATTGTTCGAGACATTGTTTCAACTTCTGAAAAGTCACAGGTTTTGACACAAACGAGTCCATACCATTTTCATAACACTCTTCTGCACTCTCGGACAATGCATTCGCCGTCATCTGCATTTTTTCTTTTAAGGTCAGAATTTGCATAATGATCATGTCTAACATCGTTACGAACATAAATCAAAGGTTACGAACGATAAGTAAACAAGTGAATCTCCTGTCTAATTTTGGTGTCTCAATTCCATCGTCCGATAATTTATCGCGATAATTATGAAAGATTTGGGATACTAAAATTGGACAGAGAATTCGAATTTGAAGAAATGAGGAGCAGGACTATGGAAGTACTTACCGCAATGATGGGAATTCGTTTCGCTGAAGGCATAAAACCATGACCATTTTGTAAAGAATCATTGAGCTCGATTCCCGCATTTTCCGCAGCTTCCCAACTGCCGGTTTCCTCAAACGAACGTATTATTCTTGTAGCTTGGAGGCCATTCATAACCGGCATGCAGACATCCTACAAAATTATATGTACATTACACATGAATACCAAGATTTTGATGAAATAACATTTCATTTGTCAGTTTTTCGTTTTTAAAAGTAAAGGGCGCGTTTGGTATAAGATTCGAATCCTATTCTTCAAATCCAGAAATAGCTTTTACATAGAAAGTTGGAAGGATAAAACATTTAGGGCGCGTTTGGTATAGGATTCGAATCCTATTCTTCAAATCCAAAAACAGCTTTTACATAGAAAATTGGACCTTATCCTTCCAACTTTCTATGTAAAAGCTGTTTCTGGATTTGAAGAATAGGATTCGAATCCTATACCAAACGCACCCTTATCTTTCCAACTTTCTACATAAAAACTGTTTCTGGATTTGAAGAATAGGATTGGAATCCTATACCAAACGCCCTCAAAATGAAGAGTTTGCTTTGGAATTTTTTTTTTTTTTTCCAAACGAAAGTGTTTCCAAACAAGCTCGGATAACTGAAATTACCATTAATACAAGACCGTAGCTCCGCCGATGAATTGCTTTCACAGCTTCAACCCCATTATTTACGACATCTATGCTGTGGCCTAGTTGCTTCATCATTGACTGTGTCACCATGACATTGATCTTGTTGTCTTCAACGAGAAGTATATTAGGTTCTAATGTTGAACTTGGTACTTCTACACTGACATTAGTCAAAATCTGCCCGGAGCTGCTTGCATCAGATTTCTGCTGCCTCTGACATGTTGCTTGGGACTCACTTGTACTTGGTGCTACATCCAATGATTCCCTACTCGCCTCTGCATGATGAGTTGGTGGATCTGTACCAGGATTTTGAAGCTGGTCCTTTGCGTTATCTTGACACATTTTCCCCTCAAACACTCCATTTTCTTTATTAGGATCCGAACAGTGTCTCGCGGAAACTTCTGGTTCTGATGATGATATTTCTTCAACCGAAACTGTCTCTTCAGGTATGCAGTTACTAGAGGGAAAGGCGTAAGAATTCGCTGGCAAACCATTGAGTTTATGCGAGCCAGTAAATCCAATCTTGTGGGGTAGTAAGTTTTGAGTCCTGCTGGAACCATTAGATTTAAATAGAGAACCTAAAGTGCGAGGTTGGAACTCGAAATAGCTCTCAGTTGCATCGTGATCAGATGCAGCATCATGATTAGCCATATCCGAAAGCTCATCAGGATCATCGGAGCTATCACTTTCACTTGAAACCTTGTAAGGAAGTACAAACATGAATGTGGATCCGTAGTGTTCCCGGCTAGACACTGTGAGACGACCCCCCATGAGTTCAACCTACAAAAGTTTAGGAGGATCATCATTTGTTCAAATTTTTCGACATAAAAACTCTGTTAAACTAACTTTCCTCTTTACTTGTAGTAACTCTTTTACACTACCAACTAGATAGAAGATCAGTACTTGTTTAGAGGAAAGGAAAGACAAAACCAAGCCAAATCTAATTATGGTAAATAGAGTATACCAGTTGTTTGCATATTGCCAGTCCTAGTCCTGTCCCGCCATATTTTCGAGCATGATCAGCACTTACTTGCATGTACCTCTTGAACAGAGTGGGCAGAGCATTTTCTGATGCAAGTTATTTGAGAACATAGAATGAGTAATTTCAATACAGAAAATTAATCAGAAGATGAAATAACTATACACCAGATACACTTATTAGTTACGTGATACTGATTCAAGATAAAGATGATTATAAAAAGCATACCTGGTATTCCAATTCCGGTATCGTACACATCACATCGAATCCAAACTGTGGTTTCAGGAGAATGAGATTGCTCTTGATCCATATCTTCATTCCTGGGGGCTTCACTTTTATTTGGGGTTCTAGGTTCATCACCATGTGAATGGTTCTGATAAGAACCGTTTCCATGGCCCTGATGAGCTTTTTGATCGCAGTTAGTCTGGGATGTTTGTTTATTATCCTCTTCTACTTCTACTCCATTTTCCGGTGATGTTGATTCCTCTGCGTTCAATTTTTTCTTACACACTTCTTCTTGTCCCCAAGATGGAGTTGGAACCACATAAAGTTTTATCCCAACTTTCCCTTCGTGTGTAAATTTCACAGCATTGCTGCCAAGTGTAGAAACTATAGAATTTAGTATGCGACTCACCAAATGTGATGGAAATGCCTTAGGAAAGTGCCCTTTACAAGATTTAGTACCTGATCAAATTTGTAAGAATTTGTCTAATCCTGAGAACATCTCCAATGACCTGAAAAGTTGTCACATAACAACATTAATGCGAGGCCTCGTATGTACTCATATATATATATATATTATATATATTAGGCTGCTTAATTTTCAAAGTGATCTTATTATAAACTCTTACCTCAATAGGAACATCATCAGCTACATGCCCTTCCAAAGTCAAAATTTTCTGCAAAGAAGCTGCAGCAGTCTGGAGTACATGTTTTACTACCTCTCTTGGTCTGAATTTTGTAGCCTCCAACTTCATTACTCCTAAGGAAGGAGTTGAATAAAAGGATAATTAAGACTACTTGTGAAGAGATCAAATTACAGTCTCAATTCTCACCTAAGTGACATCAAGAATTTTAGATAATAACAAAGAAGATGAATCTCGTACCTGACTCGACCTTGGAAAGGTCAAGGATGTCGTTAATCAGTTGAAGAACTAGATCTCCTGAAGATAGCATGACGTCCAACAGCTGGCGCTGCTCACGGTCGAGCTTCGTGGTGGAAAGAATCTCAGCCATGCTTACAACTCCGGAGAGTGGAGATCTTATCTCGTGAGACATGGTTGCCAGCATTTGCTTTGCTCTCATTGTTTCCTCTGCAAGAGTGTTCAAACATTAAAAAACTGAACAGTCTAGTAATATTCTACTGCTTAGGCCATTTTAAGTAAAATCCACAACGACCACAACCACACAGATATTCTACTGCTTAGGCCATTTTAAGTAAAATCCACAACGACCACAACCACACAACTTCAACAAGGGATTGAACCTGTTATGTGAATCGTTTTGTTCAGTTCTGTTTCTTTGGCTTTCTGTACTGCTATCTCCTCTCGAAGTTTCGCCATCTTTTCTCTTTTCCTCACCTGGTATTCAATCAATCGACACCATTATTAACTTTTAACATTACAAGAAAAAGTCTTGACTTCATTGGTTGAAAAATAAATTCTACTTACCTGATCAGTTACGTCCATCCCCATGTAATTAATACCAATTGTCTCCCCTGACTTGCTAAAGACTGGTTCTACATATATCAAAAATGTCTTTGATCCAAATAGTTCTGTCTCGAATGTGATTTCCCTTTTGGCTGGTAATCCCTTTTCCAAAACTTCTCTTTTGAAGTCTTGTGATTCTTTAACGCCAGATCCAGTAAAAATTTCGACATCTGTTCTTCCTATGATATCCTGTAACAGTTCGAAAACAATATGAGACACTTGATGCCACTTATTGCAAACAAAGCTTTCGACGAAAACAAAACTTATTTGAGAAAGGAAACTACTCTGGCTTCAGGAGCACTTAATAGAAGTTTTAACTTGATAAACACAAGAAAAACTATCCATTAATCTTATCAAACCTTCAATAAGAACTTCAGTGGCAACTAAATTACCTCCTCTTGCAAACTTGGGAAGTGATTATAGATAAACCGATACCGCAACTCGTTGTCCTAAAAGAGAAGATTATCAGAGAATTAAGAGAAGTCTCTTATAGCTTGACATTGCAGAAAAGAAGGGTTCAAATCTAAATTTGCATATATTGTTGAAAACAATCACCTGATGACCAATAACAACTGGCGCATTCTGAAGCACAAAGTGTAAAAAATTGTCTGCCCTCTTCAAAATTTGGGACAACTCTTCGACCGGCGAGGTCTGCCTCTCAAGATCTTTAATGCTTTCCTGCAACTTCTCTATTAGTACATTCTCTCTTTGTATACTGGCCTCCAACAATTTCTCCAAATGCAGGGCTCTCTGCTTCCAGTACACAACAGTGTCATACTCAGCATCAATCTCAACTCTCTTGTTCTGAACAATGACATCGTTTTTAACCCGAGGAACATCCGGCCATATGTCGTAAACTCCATCAAGAATAGAAATCGGACGCTTATCGCCGTAAGTTTCTTCCTCGAAGCGATGCTCCTCCAAAATCTCCAACTTCTTGAGCTCAACTTCTTCCCTTTGCTTGCTTAAAATGTCGAGCTCTTCTCTGAGGAGGCGGACCGCGTTGGCCTGTTTGTACTCCCAGTGTTTGACAAGGTAAGCCAACTGAGAAGAGCCCTTCTCACTGTAATTGGTCAACTCTAAGAGACGCTTGAAGTCAACAATAGTCGGCTCCTCCATGATCGTAACCTCCTCCAGCATGTCCTGATCTCGTCCTGGTCTCTCCACATTGAACTGCTTCCCTGCGTCATTTCCAATGTCCTCAGGCCACATCGAAGGGAGGATTTCGACGTCCATTTCGATGTCCATTTCTTCGATTCGATCGGTCTCCATCTCGCAAACCATGAAAGTTCACTTGACAGTATCATTCAACTACGACTCCAAACTAATGTGTCCCAAAACACACACACACACACACACACACACACACAAAAAAAACCCACCACTGAAAACTCTCTCTATTAGTACTCTCTGCTTCAACCCCAAGTCTATTCATCTAAGTCTAATTTAAGGCCAAATAAATCCCATGTCAACCAAACCCGGATTTCGCATACTTGATCCTCAATTCTTTGAGGAACAATTTGTAGAAGAAGTTTGATACCTGAATAAGAAAGTTGACATTACATTTACTACATAAATCAAAATTCAAAGAACAATTTTTTTGGTTGTGACTTGTGAGAAGGTCTTAAGAGAATTGCAAATATCACAAATGGAAGATTAAAGTAGCTTTTTTATAAAAAAAAATTACATATTTACATATTCCGCCGTCAATAGAAAATGGAAGTTGGAAAAAAAAAAGTAGAAAATGTAGTTTCTTTTTTTTAATGTTGAGAAGAAGCTGGGACAACATCATGATGTAACTACCATTCAACAGAACAATTGAACATTAATATTAAAAATAATAGTAACAACTATATGTCATTTGTGTTTACGTAATTCTTATATGGAGAAAATACGGATGAAAATTCTTCTTTCGATGATTTCAAGTTAAATAAAACTCTGCCCATATAAGAAAAATTCAACATTTTTTTCGATTACGGGAAAACCAAAAACCAAATACAGAAATAAGACCTGAATATGGCTTAAAAATGAATCCAAAAACCAATAAATGAAGGGGAAAAAAAGAAGAAAAAAAAAGCAAAAAAAAAAAAAAAAAAATCAAAAAAACAAACCTTTTTTTTCTGTGATTGAATGTGAAGTCACCCAGTAAGGACAATGAAACTTTGAATGAGAAGAAGAAGAAATTGAAGGTGAGAAAATGGCTAAAACCAAAACCAGCTTTCACTGTGGATCTGGGGAATCTCTTCAACTGATGAGTCAAAAGCTTTCAATACTATTGAATTAGTTTGTGTGTTTTAGAGAGAGAGAAGACAGAGAGAGAGCATGTGAGGTAAGAGAAACACAAAACAAAATTAAAAAAAAAAAAAAAAGGAAAAACAAATGTGGGAGAGAAGAGAAGCCCAAGAAGCCATGTGCATTTGGAGGTCAAAAATATTAGAGAATTCTTGGCCCTTTTTAAGATGCCCACCATTTTTTTTTAATTGTAATTTTAATTTACTTCTGTTTGTTTTACTACATCTCTGTGTGTGTGTGTGTGTGAGTGTTTGTTTTTTGAGGTTACATACAGAGTTCCTTCTGCAAAGACCTCAGACAATCAATCTCGTTCACAATTTTATATATATATATATATATAATCTTATCTTATTATCTCAATTCTTCTTCTTAATCTTATATAGTTTCTCTCTCTATCACTACAAAGAATACGATAAATTAAAAAAAAAAATCAATCAATCTCAGAGAAAAGGTTTTAGAGAGAGAAAGACAGATCAGAGGGGGTCTTTTTGGGTGGTGAGTGAGAGACTTCTTTTAAAATTGGGAAGAACTTCTCGTTGTTCCCCGCCCTTTCCCAGGTGACGTGTTCCAGACGACGCGTGCCTCTCACGCGCGGGTCCCTTACACATAAAAAGTCTGTGTCGATTGTCCGAGGAAAGTTTAAACAAACCCAAAAAAAAAAAAAAAGAAAGAAAGAAAGAAAGTTATGGACAAGGATTGATCAGCTCATCAAGTAATCATAGGTCTCATTTTTAAAAAATAAATTGAATTAAATTAAAAATAGCTTCCCAGTGTACATGCAATTCCACCTTCATAAAGTTCCATACTTCCATGATCCATTTCATAGTTGCATAATTTTCATTATTTTATACTATTCAGGAAAAATTAAAAAAAAAAAAAAAAGGAAAGAAAATCGCAACTTGGTTCATTATTCCAAGAAAAACTGAAAATACTACACTAATAAATTTTCTTTCATTTTGGTTTATTTTGACATGATGCATATGGTCACTCCACTTAATAGGATGGAGAATGGGACCAGTTTTGCTCTCTATTGAAAAAAATAGTCTCTGATCTAAACAATGTTAATGGCTTCTATAATTAAACCCTTAAGCACTTTCTAATCACGTTCTAGATTCCATGTTGTTATAAAACAAAACTCCTTTCAATTTTTAATGCCTTTTTTTTTAGCAAAAAGTGAAATATACATAACAAATTCCAAATAATTTATGTCAACCAACAAACTGTATATGGAATTAGTTGGAGGGACATGGGTGTGTATAAATTGATGATCTATTGTTCTTATACAGTATTCATTTTTATATACATACATTATATGTGCAATATACAAGACAATGCTTATAGTTTATGCAATTAAACAACTAAGCCATATTCTCCTCTCATCTGTCTGCCACTTGGATATTGTCAATATCACAAGTTGCAGGGCCACATAACCAATTTGAGTCGCCTTCGTGCCACGTCACTCTTATGGTTCCACTTGTCAAAAAACCAGCTTGGCATGTGGAAGCATATATATATATTTACATTGTGGCAATTTCTTTTTATTAAGTGCTCAACTTGTGTGCCAGGCATAACATTTGCTTATTACTATTACAAAAAACGAATGACGAAGAGCAGGACCCATAGGCCACGCTGTTGCAAGTTCCTTTTCCTAATTCAGGAAAAGGGAGAAAAAAGAAAACATTATATTAATTCAAAAAAAAAAAAAAAAAAGGAATGTGATCATAGGACACAGCACTATTTATCTCTATACACGTGTATGACCTTGCAGCCAAAATAACATAAACAAAAATTAAGAAAAATCTATTTAAGTACACGATACGAAAAATGAATATTTACAAAATTGAATTATCATAAATTATCCTTTCTCCTAAACAATTGTGATAACTGAACGAATTAATGAACAATGATAACGTAAATTAGTCTCTTGCATTTTCATGTCTGCTGTCAGCTGTCCCAATAAACCAATTTATCTAACTTCTTCTGTTAGGGATCTTCGTCTTCTTTTTTTTTCTTTTCTTAAGGCCTAATATATACATATATATATATATATTTCTGATGAATATTAATTATAAAATTTACAGGAGTATAGAACTGTTCCAAGTTTCTTTTTTTAAAATTTTTATTTAGTTCCTGATAATTTATAACTGTTCCAAGTTGTTTGTGTGCATGATACTTTTCGTTTTGAACAACAAGCTATTGCTAATTAAAAATATTCCTAGTATTAATTAATATGGTGAAAAAATAAATACATAAATAAAGAGTACTATGAAACTACACAAAGCAATATGATAATAATTTAGCCACTATTTAAGTAATGTCACAATACTTATCCCTTGTTAAATTTGTGAATCTCATTGCATTTTAGTTGGAGAGAATAAAAAAATGCTTGACAGACAACTTGGAGTGTATAGTATTATTAAAAATGAAAAGGCTGTGCTTAAAAGCCCCTATGTATTGGTTATTTCCTTAGTTAATGTGCTCGGCCAGAAAGTTTCTTAGTAAATGCTTTTCGATCATGATTATTCAAGTATTAAATAATTCTGACTTTATTAGTAACTGCTGTATATCAGACGTGTCAACTAATCATAGATTAGTCTAAGTACTGCGTGTGAAACTTTTATAAACAAAAATGTGAACTCCTAATTATCACTATATAGATTTAAGTTGAAAGTCAACATTTCGTCCGTAATTAATTAAAGCCCTATTGGCCATAATATATATTTATATATACACATATATAGATCTGTGCGTGGTTGTGTGTGCAGTACACCTGCATTTTACCTGTTCTAAGAGCAGGTGAAGGAGAAAGAAATGTATATCATTTCGTCAATATACTAATTACAATATGAAAATAGTTGTCGATGTCAACTACTATGTGTGAGGCATATACATGTATATTTATTTGAGATTAGCTTTCTTAATTTCTTTCTTTTTCTTTTTTTCTAGAGACGTATTAGCAAAAATCCATAAACGATTCAACTTAAAGTACTAGCATTCTTTGAAAAAATAATAAAATAATAAAATAAACTTCAAAATTTTGCTTTTAGTTTATAAGATTATTACTATTGATATACACAAATGTTTGATTAATTAAGACTGTCTATTAATGTGTGTCTCACAATGAGATCCACATAGCTAGGCCTCAAATAGATGGCTCTAGGTACATGTGTGGCTAGCAAAATTCTTAATAAAATTATAATCGAGATGAGTCTTCTCATTCTAGAACTTGAAAAAAAATCATAAAAATTATATGAGAGTTTTTGTTTTACACCTGATCAATTTATGCTTCAATTGGAAGTGTCTGCGGACCTTTTTAATTAAAACTGTGTCGTCTAAGATATGTAATGTTGGATTTTAAAGTATTCTTTAGCTGTATCATATACACAATTAGACGTAACGAATGGATAAAGACTTGTTACAAGCACTATCTATACATGATTTTAAATCCAGAGTTAATGTGTTATCATTTAATATAGCACATGACTATTATCAGAATTAACGAGATGAAATAACATGTAAAAGCGTGAAAAAGTTTTTATTTGTATCGAGATAACCCTATAATTATAAATGAATATAGTTGTAATTTCCTTTGTTTTATTTTTTGCTTGCATGGTAACATATATGTAATTGGTCCAATAAGACCAAAATTAATATTTATTGAAGAGACGACTTTTATTAAAATATGAATCAATTTCAAGAAAAATTATTGCTATACCTTACTTGTAACAGCTCACTATGGCTAGCTTTTAAGTAAACTACTAAACCGGCCTCCTTTACTTGTAAAAATTCCGAAAGAAAAGTCTAATTTTCCCTAAAAAATTTAACACGCGCGGAAATTTCTTTTATTTTTTAAAGTAAATATGTTTAAAAGAAAAATAGAGAGAGATAAATTTACATCAATGGATTGAGTGTGGTAAGTAATTGCTCGAGACAACTTCCTTAACGCACGGATTAATTAAATCAAATTTTTTGGTTAATGTGATACAGACCCTTTCTCTTGGTTTATGAAAGCGACATTTTTTGGTGTTTTTACTTTTATTTATGTATTATTTTTAATGTGGGGACATTTATAGATAGAGTAATGCTAAAGGATATCATATGATGCCCAGTACCGCATGATGTGTCAGTCCGTGACGAACTAATTATAATTAAACTCTAAGTATGACCTACGTGGGACTCAGTTTATTAATTAAAATTATCCAATAAAAGACTGATGTGTCATTTTGATTGTGCCCTATAGCATTGCTTTTATAGAAAATAATAATATTATAGGACACCTGTAGTGTTAGGCATTATGTGATATGTCAGCCTGTCACTCGCTAATTATAATTATAATTCACATAGGACCCCAATGGGATCTAATTTATTAATTAGAATCACACAATGATAAACAAACACGTTATTGTGGTGCTAGATACTATTAATGCACATAACATTGCTATATAGAAAACCACAATAACTAAACAGAACCAATAGAACGGCTGGCACATAATGCTAATTAACTATTTAACTAATATATGTTGGCCTTACAGTTTAAGCATTAATTATATGTAGATTTAATTGTTGTCCTCAAATATAAATTATATTTCCTAAATGCTAGGTTAGTGTCAGCTGTAAGCACTAATTAGATGGATGCTTCACTTGCACTGGTTTAAATAACTCATTATTATTATTATAAATTTGTTAATTAATTAAAGGTCTGATTATTTTTATATTCATGGGCCATGGCTTCGTAGGTAAATAGTACAAAGCCCAACATGCAATCCACCCATAAACTTTTGTATATTCAGGTGTTTAGCCTATGCTTTTGCCCCCACCTGTCCCTGACTTGGTCGGTCAATTATAAAATGAGAATAATTAATTCATTACCAAAGTCACTAGCACGTGATGCACCCACTGTTTGGTTACACTGATATCTCTTTCGCCGATCCAATGGTGGCGATAAATAATTGGGTATTAATTATACACGTTAGTAAATATAGATATACATACAACGCGTGGTTAATCAAATAACTAACTTAAGTGACAAAAATTGAACATTTAATGAGGTTAACTATATAGATTAATGTCAGAAAGGAATGTAAAACAAAACAGATAAAAACGCTATAATTCCCTTTAAAAAAGAAACGCTATACAAAATCCCAGTACTTATATACAAAAAATATAGCAACCCATGAGTACCGTGACAAGACGTTTAAGATATAAATTTGGGAATATTAATGTAATTTATATTATTGATTTCGTATAAACACAACTTAATAACATGTATTAGCGGCAACCGAGAAATTGCAAGTTGTAAAATAGCTAACTATTTTATCTAGTTATTTATGTGAGCTACCAAAAATAAATTCTTGAAAATAATTAAGTTATCTATCCTAGTGATCTGCAACTACAGTTTTTTATTTAAATACAACTATAGTTGTATATAGTAATATATATTTTGGTCATGAATAAGATAACTAA
Source organism: Trema orientale (assembly GCA_002914845.1). Classification (NCBI taxonomy): domain Eukaryota; kingdom Viridiplantae; phylum Streptophyta; class Magnoliopsida; order Rosales; family Cannabaceae; genus Trema; species Trema orientale. The sequence continues at coordinate 64,834 of JXTC01000354.1, forward strand.
TTATTTTAAATTGAGTATTTGTGAAAGAGTCAGAAATTTTTGCGGAAAATTACTTTTTATTCTGGTTATATGTCATGATGTATAAATGAGAGGTCATTTTCACTTTTGCAGTTTCAACATTACAACTTTTAAGTGGTTATTGTAATCTCATGCAGCCACTTGATTTTTTTATTTCATTTTTTTCTTCTTTTTTAGCTTAAGATGCAGATATTTGATTGGATATATATATATAAGGCACTAATTCAGTAGGTTTTTTTTTTTTTTTTACCTATACATAGGTATTAATTTGATCAATGAAAATTTTTTTTGCACATTTTTTTATATTAAAAAGTAAAAGAGAGAAATAGCATTAATGATGCACATTTTTTCATACACATCATTATAACTATTGAATCATTCTTAGATGATGATCCAACATCTAAAAAAAAATACATAAACTATTAGATGATGATCTAACATCTAAAAAAAAATACATATATTAAAAAAAAAAAACCTACTGAATTGGCTACCATATATATTTATGACATATTTGTATGTACAAATATCTGATGCATGCAAATAAACAAACACTTTGGCCGCATCACAAGTTAGTTTGGGATAGAGTCCAATTTTTTCGTGCTGCCAGAGAGAAAGAGAGAGGCAATACCTATCAGCTATCAGGATTTCCATTGGAAGTTTGGAATGGTATTATTTATTTAGTTTTATATGCTTAAATAGTTAATAAATGCAAAACTGTTGCCCAGAGTTATCTTGTAATCAGGATGGAGCCAACAATTTTGTCTAATAGAGGCTAAAACTATATTTTACTTATTTTATGGGAGTTATTTTAAAATTTTATATATTTTAGTGGGGACTTTGCATATAATTTAAACTAAAAAAAACTATAAATATACACAAATTTCTTAGCTTTTTAAAAGAAAATTTAAGATTGAGTAGAGGCTTAAGCCCCACAAATATGTAAGTGCCTCCATCCCTGCTTATACCCTAAATTAGAGTCAAGACTGATCTTATGTTTTCTTGTAATAATAAGTGAGAACATTACCTAATTCGTAATGTATCGTAGGTCCTTTCTAGCAAAAATTGTTCAAAAGTACGAAACTTCCACTAATGAAAGTTATAGATTAGACTCAAATTCCTAATTATGCAAGTAATAATAAACGAATAATAAAAAAAGTGTATTTAAAAAGTTAAAATACATACAAAATTTATAATAATTCACTCTTAAATAAAAATTATATTTATGTTGTTGTTCTGATTTTTACTACAGCGAAAACGAATAATAACACAATGTGGTTTAAGTCTTTCATTCTTTATAAGGCTGATTCATATTTATCATTCTAATAATCTTTATATAGTTAGAAATTTAGGACAATTTAAAACATGTACGAAATACTTAAATATATCCAAAAAAAATTGCCAAATTAATATTAGTAATATTCAACATTTTTCATTTTCATTCGGTGTGACGTAGGGTAGCAACTACCCGCCATTTTCCAAAATAACAATGCCAAATAAATCAACAAATTACGATGATGCATAGTTTGTCCGTTTCCTTTTATTTCTTTCTTTTTCCAATTTATTCTTTATATTTCTTATTTTGCATTAAGTTTTTAAATATATTGTGGACCCAACTAGGTTGGACCCCACACGTTTAGATGTGGCAGAGTGTAGAGCTGGTTTTTCCAGTGGAAGTCAACGATTCTCGAGTCCGCGAGAGTTTTGAACATTTCCCCATGTGCTCAAACAAAATGTTGGGTGTCTCAACCCAAAAGAATGGGAGAAGGATAATGTACCAAAGATTCTTGATGGTTACTTTTTTGATTCATAATTGAAATCTACTAAATGTTTTTCTTTTTTTAGAAAAAGAAAAATGGGCGTATCAAATTCAAATCTTGAAACCAAATTAAGGTAACTCGATTGGTTGCTAAACTCAGCATCGTTGAAGATAAGTATTTTGTTTGATTCGTAAAGGGCATTTTATATATATATACACATACACACAATTATAACCTTGAACTCCATTTATTACTAATGAGAGAGCCTTTTTATTGACATTATTGCACATTTTTAGAGAATCTCCAATGCAATATTAAATAATTGTGTTACTCCTATAACTTAGCATATAAAATAAAAAATTTCCTCTAATGGAATGCTTTTTTTGTGCTAAATTTAGCATATCTTATATTTTGTGTCAAATTTGCCATCACATATTAACAATGACACATTTGGCATTAAACTTTATTGTCATATTAATAATCTATAATATTAAAATCTCCACGATTTCAATACTCCATCAATAAAATTTTTAATATTCAACCAATTACAAAATTAAATTATTGATTATTAAATAATATAAAATAGCATTTTAATTATAGCAATGTGGACTGAAGTAAAAATTTAAATTTTAGTGTCAAACTAGCAGTTTACTATTTTAGTGCCAAATATATCATTGACAATAGCCTTAATTTGCATTCGACATGGTCTTATCTATCATAATAAAGAATGTTAAATAAAGAAAATTATTATAAAAATATTATTTAAAGAAATTGTAAGCACTTTGATGCTAAAATGGGTGTCCGATAATGTGTTCTGTCATTCTTGAAGTGCCAGTTCAAACCTACATATAGTGTTTTAAATAATGCATTAATGCCATCTCAGTATCTCTTTCTTCAAATTTATTTTTTTTACAATTTCGTACAAAAGTAAGGAAAGTTTTTCTCTTTCTTTTCGAACTGGTGGTTTATAAACTCTCTACATGTTCATTGGCTCCATTAATTAAATATATTAACTATATTGCAATCCAACGAGTACGTATATCATGAAGCATGATTTTCAGCCATATACATATATATTATATATATAAAGCAATTAATGGAATTACTACGATACCATTACCCCACAGTTCATAACCAAACAATAATTCGTTTAGTAGCATTTGCAAAAGGTTATTATTGCAAAAATTTCAAAACAATAAACCAACATCACGTCTCCATCTATTGTATCTGATATAAAACTAGTACGATATTTTTTTAAACACGCATATAATAATGATAGAAGTTAACTTTTAATTTCACGAGACTTGATGGGATTAAATAATCTACATTGGGATGTATTGCCACCGAAAAAAAATAAAAGGAAAGAAATTTAAGAGAAAGAGATGGATTTATAATTTCTTAAAAAACAAATCATTATTATAAATATTTCAAATCAAATTTACGTAAAACCATGCTTTTATGCAACAAACTTGAATCTTTCACATGGGAATTATGTTTACTCATCGAGAAGTAAATCACAACTTGAAACATGATATTAATGTCTTCCTTCTTTATATACCGAAATTCACATGAATAGCAATGTAGGTGTCTAATCATGCAAAGCTACCCAAAAAAAAAAATTGATATGATGGAGATGAAGGGTGTGTATATATATATAGGTATATATATATATATATGTGTATATATTGTTTTTGGTGGGTGATGATCTCATGCAAAGGGACAAAAAGGAGTAATTATGGATCCTTAGTCACTAACCAAAAGTAAATCAACGAATCAACTAGGGGACCTCCTAAATTTGGGACAAGTTAGGTACAACTCTATAAAGAGGGTAAGACTTGGACCGAACCGAACACAATCCACAAACAGCGGAGGTAACTACCTTTTCTCGAACCAGCCTTTGGATTTTATTGCAACCTATTGAGTCATATAATGGCCCGACAATATCGATTCTAAAGAGATGTCTCACTTTCTTAAATGAAAAAAAAAAATTGCTATTATAATTTTTAGATTATGTAGACCAGTCTCCAGAAAAAATTTGTCATAATATCTTACTATTACTTATTTTCTAGAATTCTTATCTTTAACTATTTAATTCAGTAGCGGACCTAAAATTATTTTTCAGAGGATATAACATAAAAATTTTATACAAAATTAAAACACAAAAAATACAACTTGAATTTTTTCAAAAACAAAAAAAATACAACTTAAATGAGAGATTGATGATTTAAATATAAAAAAATAAAGATTTGGGACTTAGATGCAAAAATTACTAAAATTTAGAGATTTTTGCTGCCAATTACCTAAACTATAGTTAACTAATAAGTGCAAAATTAAAGCGAGGAGAGGTATACTTATAAATTTTCAAAAAATTAAACTGAAAAATCACACCAAAAAAAAATTTGATGGGGACACTTGCCCACCCATGCTGTGCATCCGCCACTGGTTTAATCCATCAATTCTCATGGAACGGAACTTTTTGCCATATAATGGTCGCTAACACTATATAATTAATAGCAATCTATTAAACAAGACTACAAGAGTAATTTTGTATATACGTATCTCAGTTTTGACCAAATTACTTGGAGGAAAAAAAATTGTTCGCTTGCTAATTCAATGTGATATTTTTCTTATTTCTGAAGATTTAATGGTACATCCAGCATTTTATATTACTTAGGAGATATATTTGTAATTTTCTTACATGAATACTAGACTTTATTTATAACACCACCGAGTCTCACCCAAAAATACTAGTTTGAAGATACTTTTGGGCTCATGGACTACCACTTAAATACCTATGATTTTCCCAGAGCATACCTGATGTGGAACTTGGGACGTTATAATCTCCCCCGTTAAGGGCCTAGCGTCCTTATTAGGGGCTCCACATTCAATAGTCCACATATAACTCCTGTAAGCGGGGTCCACATTCACCACGATTCCGGCCCGTGACAACCTTCCAAGGCCCACACAAGTATGGACTGGTTCGGCTCTGAATATCAAACGTAACACCACTGAGCCTCACCCAAAAATAATAGCTTGAAGGTATTTTTGGGCTCATGGACTACCACTTAAATACTCATAATCTTCACAGAGCATATCCAATGTGAAACTTGAGACGTTAGATTATTTCAATTAAGTTACAAGAGTAAAAAGCTTTGCCTTCGGCCTTTGGGGCTGAAGTCTTGGCAGATTTGGCTAGAACCATAGAGTTAGTAGTGGAAAGCACCACTCCGGGTTTTCTTGGCTAGTACCCCACCAAATTTTATTGGAAGAAAATACAACATGCATGTCACTTCAATTCACGTAAACTCAGTGAATTTTTGGTTTTCCAATGCCAATTACAAAAGCTTGCCTGAAAAAAGTATATAATCATGAGGCACTATGGTCGTCACAATACTTATCTTAGTTGGTAATTATTTAATTAACCGGTCAATCTTTAAAAGCTTTAAATTTGAATCTTTTCCTTTTTATTTAAAAAATCATTACGGCACTAACTCTCCTATTCATCACCCCATGAAGGTAGCCTTTTCGGGACGATTTTAGAGAGAGAGAGAGAGAAGCCACCATGCATTTCCTAATGCAATTTTTTTTTTTTTTTGGCCTCTAGGGATTCTTTTAATTTTAATACATAGTGAGAAATTTTATGAAGCGTTTCCAGCAGCCACCTGGCCTTTTTTAATGTGAACAACTTTTGGCGTGGCACGTGCTATAATGGATTGGCTTAGCTGTTTATTAGTTATATTATTTCACACTTTATAGATCAAGAACAGAAACTGCTTTTTTTTTTTTTCGAGAAAAAAAAAAAAGCCAGAGACAGATAGGTCCCTTCTAAGGAATCAATGAGGCAAATTGTTGTAATGTGGTAAATAATGTATAAAATGGAGCACCATAAAAGGAAAGACGAGGAATGAGTTTTCTATGTGGTATCATCAATTGATTCCTTCCTCTTTTCATATGAAAACAATGCTACAAAGCGAAGAAAAGTATCTAGAAAAGTTACACAGATTAAGTTATCAAATACCGGATAAGAGTTGAGAAATTGAATTGAATGGATAATAATAGTGACTTAGATATTGCCTTTTGTTTTATATATTAAAAAGGGAAAAAATTTTGGTATGGAGGAGTTCATTCGAGCAGTGGACAGTTGGAAGATGATCAGAAATTGGCCTAAAAGCCCAAATATGTGATGAATCTCATGAAGCCCATTTCTCCTTTTAAATAGTCCAACAATATTTTGGGCGACAGTGCCAACATATGTGGGCTGTAAACTATATAAGGCCAGGCCGATCCATAACCGTTAGGAAACAGAAAGGGTTTCTAATACTTCTACCTACAAAAACAAAGAAGACTTATAAAATATGGTGTGTTAGAATTTTTTTTTTCCCAATTTTCATACCGCTTTTTTCAAAAAAATATTATTTTTAAATTTATTTTTAGAAAAAACTATTTTTAAAATGATTACTAGTTGTTAGTGTCAGAAAAATGGCTACTAGTTATCAGTTACCAATTATAAATACCTTTAGTTATAAGTGCTCGAAAATTAGTTATCGATTATTAGTTATTATTTAAAAAATGATATTTTTCTAAAAAAATTTAAAAAATAGTATTTTTTTAAAAAAAAATATGGTACCATATCTAGAAAAAATCGAGCCAGCGTATATTTCCAATTACTTTCTAAAAACGCGTTAAAAGGCCTAATTTTCACAAACAGAAACGGATTTTGGACCAGGCAGGGAACACCTCGGCCGAAATAGCTTTTTAATGATCATTTTTTAGGACGGCATTTCCTGACTTAAAATTTGGAATGGTCATAATTTTTAAGGTTAATAACACCCAGGATCCCCAAACTTATCTAGATGTATCACTTATGTCCCTATTCAATTTTTTTTTTTTTTTTGGTAGCATTTGACTCCCCAAACTTAAAATACAAATAGATCCCTTTAACCAATTTCGTTTAAAATAGTTGGGAAGTGTCACGTATAGAATAATGTGTTCTATCTTACAAGGGTATCAGATGGAATTTAATTAGAGAAAAAGGCAAATATTTATCTCTCTAATGGCCTCTCATCCAACCTCCTAACCTTTACATCAACGAGAACCCATCTTCGGCGCCGGCAACAAGAGTCACCCCACTCATATTAACTAATTTCTGTATCCATTTTTTCCTTCACAAAACACCCAATATATTAATAAGCATGGGAGATAGAAAACAAACATGGAAAAACCCAAATGGAAATGAGATGATAGATCTCTACACCAAAGATGAAAATTCGGTGGCTGGGTAAGATTCCCAAGTCAAAGCAAGCCATCAAGACTCTCACAACACAGGAAAAATTGAACTCTCCTGAACAAAGGTCCGATATGGGTATGAGAACATGTGCTGAAAAAGGAAGATATGGGTTTTGAGCTAGGAAGATTTTCTTTTTTAATTAGAACATAAATTGAGCTATTGAAAACTTGCTACAACCATGAAATATATTGGGTTGCTTGTGAAGGAAAAAAATGGATACAGAAATTGGTTAATATGAGCAGGGTGGCTCTTGTTGCGAGCACCGAGATGAGTTATCGTCGGTGCAAAGGTTAGGAGGTTGGATATGAGGCCATTAGAGAGAGAAATATTTGTTTTTTCTCTAAATTCCCTTATAATATAGAACACATATTCTACACGTAACACTTTACAACTCGTTTTAATGAAATTGGTTAAAAAGGATCTATTTGTTACAAAATGCTTAAGTTTGAGGAGTTAGATGCTACAAAAAAATAATAATAATAATAGGAACCTAAGTGATACATTGAGAAAAGATTTGGGACCTTAGGTGATATTAACCCTAATTTTTATGACTAAATCTTAACAAGAATAGTAGTAATTTAAATTAAAATGATTTTTTTAAGAGTATTTTGAAATGACTTATATAATAATGTTAGAGTGCTGTGTGAAGGGCGACAAGGGTCACACTGTTCATGACCATTAATTAGTCCTAAAAAATTCATAATTTAATAGTTATAAAAAGTGTGACCATCGTCGTAGAACACTATGATACTTTAAAAATTATTTTGAGAAAGGCTCTTAGAAAAGTCATTTGGTGGCAAAAACATTACTAATTAGGTACCATTTCCTTTTTTAAAAAAAAAAATTATTTTAAAAAAGTGGTCCTAAAAATGTCATCTTGACCCAAAAACTTCTTAAATCCATCTATTTTTTTTTTTATTAAAATGGAGGAAACTAAGTTGAGTAGCACAATTGGTATTAGTTTTAGGGAAAAAGAAAAAAACTGCTATAATTTTTTCATTGGGTTATTTTAAGGCAAAATATTTGTTTTAGGGCTAATTATCATAAGGACTATGATACTAAGCAATTTTATTTTTTTTTTTATCATAACCCTTATAACTAACACACATCATAGCAACTATCTATTTCGTCATTTAATTGTTATTGGTCATGAATAGTTTTACTTTTAAAAGACAACTGTAGACCTAGCATTGATAAATGACAACCAAGATGTTGCCTTAGACATATTATTAAGGTTTAATCACTTGTCACCTAATAAATGATACGTTATTTTCTAATTTGGGCATATCATGTAAGCACTTGAACTTGAATGCACTAATGTCTACCACAATTTGCCAAAGTAGCACTGGCATTACATGCATCTTTTATCTTTGATCGTTGTCAAATGTCAACAGATTCGGTAGCGCCACATTATACTTTTTTGTAAGAGTTAATGGCACAAATGGTCCTTGAACTATCACTTTTGTGGTAATTTGGTCCTCAAAATTTTAATATTACAAATGGTTTATAAACTTTCTGATGTATAGCAATTTGATCATTGGATTGCCTAAATAACTACTTGCTGTCAAATTTTTTTTTTACTAAAAATACATATGAGAAGCACATAGTCGTATCTGAAAGTGTACTTGAACGGGATTTTTAAGAATAAAAATGAGCAATCACAAAAAAAAAGATTTTATAAATTTGCAATTCAAAAAAAATCTTAAAAATACGAAAAATGCATCTTTTCTTCTTTTTAAATCTTTTTATTCAATTTATTTTTCTTTAAATATACTTTTAGATGCTACAACGTGCTTCTTACATATGTTTTTGATCAAAAATGTAATAACATATTCCAATTTAGATAGTTCAGCAACCAAATTATTATAATATAGTTCAACAACTAAATTGTGATAAATCAGAAAGTCCAAAGACCGTTTGTGCCACAATTGAAATTTTGAGGACCAAATTACCACAAGTGTGATAGTTTAGGGATCATTGGTGCCATAAACCCTTTTCGTAAGATGCTGCAAACTTTAAAAATCATAAATTTTGGCTCTTTTTATATGCCCATTGGATTAGCAAGTCACAAATTTATATAGCACGAATCCCTAAAGTTATTTAATGGAAAATAAAATAAATTGAAAAGAAAAAGAATCACAATCGAAAAATGAGTATTTTTTGGTGGATAACAGTTCAAATAAAAAAGTTGGAAGATAAGAGTGTTTTTTTTTTTAAATATAAATAAATATCTATTTTTATCCTTTTATAGCTAAATGGCTGAATATATATATTTTTCACTTAAATATCTATTTATATATCAATTTTAGTTTATGTACTAAATATATTAGTTTTTATACTAAGTATGTCATATTTTAAACTTTGTATATACACTAATATAGCAATCACTTTGCTACAGTATTTGTGAAATAGATATTTATTTAAAATGAGCTCAAAATTCTATCATTTAGTATAAGACTTAACAAAAATTTAAGTTTTACAATATATTTTTTTAGGGGATGGCTACGGTAGGGACGTCCCTACGTAGGGTCATGCCTTAATTATCGTTGGATGGGAATCTGTGGGGAATAACGGGAATCTGTGGAGAATCTATTTATATACAGATTCCCATCCAACGGTGAATAGACAGGGCCCTACGTAGGGGCGCCCCTACTGTAGACGCGCCCTTTTTTTTATTAAAAGAAAAACTGCAAAAAATTACTATGAATCTAATACCATTCTCCACCTGATGATCACCCTAATTATTATTCTTTTTTTTTTAAAGAGAAAATTAGTAGTATTCAATCATCCTCAAACTAACCAAGCCAATTTAGGAAATAAGAATATGGTTACAATTTGATACATGGTAATATTTGAGATTTATAAAAATGCAATATTGTTGTAAGAGATAATGACATAAAATATCTTAAAGTTTGAGTTTTCTGTAAAGTAATACCTTGATATTTTATATTTCTACAAATTTATATCATGATATCCAATCAACCGATTTTCGCAGTGAAAAGACAAAAATACCCCTCTTGAAGTGATTAACAAAGTATTGATGTCACATCCCATTCTTGAGGACGTCCACTGCATACTTATAAGAAAAAAGTCTTATAAATATACAAGGTATCTATCTATAATCTACAAAAATAAAGAGTAATTAATACCCAGTAAATATCCATAAATCATGTATAACTCAATAATTCCTCTAAATCTCCGAATATTCAAAATAAATATTGCAAACAATATATCTATAAAGATATAACAAACATATTTCGTATTAAATTTTGAATGTTGAAGCATCACAAGTACCATTCAATAATTTCTCCTTAGCCAACCCATTTACTGATGATCCTAAAAAATCTGGGAGGGAAAAATTAAAGAGTGACTCTTCTAGGTTTTGACAGTCCAAATTGTAACAAAAATCTTTTGTGGTATGAAATCAAAGGGTATGACTTATATTTCAGATATTGTACCCATTTTTTTCTATCAATTTAGAATATATTTTTCATATATATTACACACATATATGCCCATTTCTAAATGTAAAATCTCTTATAATAATCATGAACTTTACATATTTAAAAATAAATTATTAACTAAATAACGTATGTATATTATGTTAAAAAATAATAATTTATATATAATCAAGTTTAAAGGCAAATCATAATTTTAGTCTTGAAGAAGAACCCAAATTAAGAAATCATAATATAATTAAAAGTGCATAATATAATCATAAAAAACTCTAAAAAAGTCTTTATAATTAAAAGTGCATAACATAATCACAAAAAACTCTAAAAAAATCTTTATGAGTCATTAATGTAGCATGAAAAGAAGTTAAAAAAAATTGTTTGTATGTTTAAAGTTAGTGAAAGAGTATCGACAATTGAAGATAGTCAATTGCTAGTGAAAAATAATTGTTTAAAGAGTGAGCCGCACTTATCAATATGCAACATGAACTATTGAAAAACCCAAAACCTTCTTTATTTTCTGTAAGCTTCTTATAGTTTCTGAATTAGGAAAAACAAGAATAGAAAAAAAAAAAAGAATGGTATAAATTCTAGAATAAACCGTGTAAAATAGCAGTAACGCCCTTTGATTTTACATCATGTGAAGCTTCTACTACAAATAAGTGTGACATAATTAATATTCTCAATATCAGGGGTTTTGCTAAGTGTGATGTAATTAATATTCTCAACATTTGAGGTTTTGCTCCAGAAAAAATAAGTTAAAGGGTTAATTTTACCGAATTAGTTAGACTTTAGAGGTTTTTTGATATTAAAATATCCTCTTTTAATTTATATTTTACAGGGTTAATTGAAAAAAAAATATTCAGAGATTTGAATGTTCTATAATTAATTCTGAAGTTTAGGCTTTGCAAAATAATAAAAATAATAATATCTTCTAAAGTAAAGAGAATAATGATGATTAATTCATTTTTAATAGAAGATATTATTGTTATTTACTTACTAAAATTAGTTAAAACATTATCCCTATCTATACACACTCAAAAGAAAGAGAAAAAGAAAAAGGAAATCTTTTCACATGCTTTTAAATTATTATCATTTATTATTCGAAAAAAAATAATGATCTAAATTTTATTTCTCTATAATATAGGATTTGTATCGTGTTATTTTATTCGTATCAAAACACATTTTTCTTTTCTTCTTTTTTTTGGGCTTGACTGATATTTATGTCCATTTCATCGACCCAATTTCAGCCTACAAGTAAGTTGTTTAAGAACAATTTCAGGTTTCAGCCTAAAGTGTGAGAGCAAAAGAAAAACAAAAACAAAAACCCTAAAGTTTAATTATAAAAAAAGGGCAAAGTCTCCAAGATATCATGCAAAATCAAACATCGAATGGAATACTCCCACGTGTCCCTACACAGTACGACACACAAATATCCTTTCCAAAATCCTATGTCACCGAATCCATCTCATTGGCAGTGATTCCAAGTTGTAACACAACATGTTGAGAATTTCATAAAGACATGATTATTCCAAGGAATATGCATAACCAATTTCTTACCAACTAAGTAAGAAACCGAAAAAAAAAAAAGAAATCAAAATCTAGTATATCCGATTCCTTATTCCTTTTTTTTTTTTTAAATAAACATTCTATTACTTCTTAAATTAAAGAAAAAATCTCACTTTAAATTTTAAATTGTATTATATTAATCCTTAAATTATTAAAAATGCTTCATTATATTTTGTTTGATTTTTATTAGAACGAACATATGAGTTGCACTTTTCATTATTTATTAGTAATTTCAATCAAATATCACATTTTAAATATGAAATAATTACAATAAAATGCAAAGGTATATCATATAATTTTAAGAATAAAACGAAATATGTATCAAAAAGGACTAAAATGAAAATTTTTTAATAGTTTAAGAATAAAAATGATATAATTTAAATTTTTAGAACCAAAGTGAGATTTTTCTCATAATTTAGGGACTAAGGTAATTTGTTTTATTTTATTTTTATTGATTTTTTTTTAGATTAAGTTAAATAAAATAAAGAAGGGTCAATTGTAAAAAAATACCTTGATTTTTGAGTATTCTATAATTTAAATATTGAAGTTTGGACTCTATAAAATATTACATTGAGATTAAAAATTTATGAAAATTGATACATTGCACTAAATTTTTGATCATTTTTTGAAACAAAAAGAAATATTCTTCGTTAAATTAGATTAGTCTTTTGTTATTCTCTTTAATTTTGATGATGTTATTACCTTTTACTTATTAAAGTTACTCAAAATATCAATCAAGGTATCAATTTTTAAAAATTATTAATCTCAAGATATTATTTTATAGAATTCAAAATTTGAAATTTAAATTAGAGTTTAAATTGTGCAATACTTAAGGGCGCGTTTGGTACATTTATCTTTCCAACATTCTATATGAAGGTTGTTTCTGAATTTGAAGAATAAGATTCGAATTATATACCAAACCAGGGGTGCTCATCGATTAGAATCCAACCTATTTTAGCTATATTCTATCTAATCCAATTATAGGTCGGTTTTAAGAAATTACCATCCAATCCAATCCAATCCACCTATAAAAACCGATCCAATCCAATCTAATTAGTAATTAGATTGGATCGATTTTTTTAATCGGTCATGAACAAAATTTTTTGAAGATTTTTTACTAATATATTTCAAATTAAAAAAATCAAAATCAAAATCTATAAAACATAATAAAACTCGAAAATCTCAAACTCTTGGTCTTTTTCCAATTTACTTCTAAGAAGAGGTAGTAAATGAGGGAAAGAGACGAATATACTATTTAGTTGAGATATAATTTTTATTTAATGTAGTGAAATAATGTCTATATTAAAAGATACATAAACCAAAAATAGAAAAATACTTGAATATATTTATTTTTTTAATTTATTTAATATAAATTGGATTGGTTCGGTTTTAATTAGATTTTTATTATGACATCCGCCAACCGAACTAATCCAATTCAAATCTAATTTTTAGTATCCAATCCAATCCAATTGTAGTTGGATATTCAATTTTTTGTAATTGGATTGGATTGGATTGGTCGGGTCAATCCATTTGGATCGGATTTTGAGCACCCTATACCAAACGCACCCTTTATTCTTCCAACGCTGTTTCTGAATTTGAAGAATAAAATTCGAATTCTATGCCAAATGCACCTTCAATTTCTTAAATCTCGTGTATGTTTTGTTTTGTATTTTTTTTTTCAGTTTTACTAAAGAAAGAAAACCCAAACCTTTAAAACTAGTAAAAATATTTTAAGGGATAACTGCAAAAAAATAATCTCATGTTTGGATGTTATGCAATTTAAACCCTGAAGTTTAGATTCTGCAAAATAATACTCTGAGATTACGAATTTCTGAAAATTAATACCCTGTATTGATTTTTAACTCATAAAATACAATATTATCCTCAAAATTAAGATGAATAATATGAATTAATCTAGCTTTAATGGAGGATATTATTATTTTTTTGTTCTTAAAATTGGTTAAAAAATCTGTCTAGTGTATTAATTTTCAGAAATTCTTAATCCCAGGATATTATTTTGCAGAGTTTAGACTTTAGGGTTTAATTTACATAACACCAAATTTCAGGGTATTTTTTTGCAATTATTCCATATTTTAATGGAGCGATTGAGATCAAGTAACTACCTATTTCACTCAGTGACTCTTGTAGAGCAAAGGACCCAACCCAAGAAAATCCTTTCTTTGGTTGGACGAATCAACTTTCCCGGAAAAGAAAATTTGAGAGGAAAAGAAGACAGAGGGATTACACCTTTATTAGTTTTTTTATTTATATCTATATCTTTATATATATACCTCTCTCCAGACCCAATTGTTTCTTTAATGCCCCCCTAAAACACAGGGAGAGAGAGAAAAGAGAGGAAGAAGAGCTTTTGGGCTGTCTCTTTGTCCCTTTCTAGTTCCCAATTTGTTTATTAAAACCCTAATTCTTATTGGGGCTGAATCTCTGTAATTGATTTGGTTCCCAAAACGGGAAATTGCAAAACCCTAATTTGTTATTTTGGGGGCGGGCTAGCTGGGAGTGGCGGTTATTTTCCGGTGATTATCGATGAGAAGCCCTTGGATCGGCGAGGAATCGGCGATCGAAGCGGGGGTGGTGTAGATGCATGTCGCCGGAGTAACTTTGGATCTGAATTGGTTCCTTCAGTTCATATTCACTCTCTTTATAATCGCCGTTGGATTGCTTCACTTGGTCAAGAACACGGCCTCGAAGTATTTTGAGGTCGACGCCAGTTTTGAAGGAGACCCTTCTGATCGGACCCCAATGCCGGGCGTTCTAATGGACGATTTGGCTTGCGTCGTCTGTGGAAACTCCGGCCCTAAGAAGTGCTCCCGCTGCAAAGCCGTCCGATACTGGTAATTTTTCGATGTTTCTGACTGCGTTGGAATTATTCTGTTTGTGCCCATTGTACCCTTGGATTGTTTTACGGTATTTGATTGGTTCATTGTGTGGATTGTTGCAGTGTAATGGTTTGGTTCGCTGAACATTTTACTTTGTCCTAGTTGTCTGATGCCGATATGGGATTTTGTTGCTTGTGCTGTTTTATAGACCCCAATGATACGTAGTTATTGGTTATTTGTTAATGATTATGAAGGGTTTCTTGGCCTATGAACAGAAAACCAAATGAATAGTAAAGGGAATGATTGGAAAATAAGAAACAATGAGTGGGAAAGGTTATGTAAACACATGGAAAAGAAACACTTTCCTTTCCCCTATTCCCTTTGCTCTCCATATTTGGATATCTTTTACCAAGTTTTATAAGAAGCCATGTTTTATGATATAAGTATGTAACTAAGATTCGTTCCAGCGTAATTGAGTTGTCTGGAAAGATTTGTTTCAAGTATTATGCACGGAACCATTGGTTTACTGTATCCCACCAGATAATGGACTTAGGTCTTCTAAGTCTTGGTTTTAATTCATTAAATAGGTTGACACTTCCGTCAACATGCTTGTTTCTTTTTACATAATAGATATCAAGGACATTTGCCATCTTGGGTATAGGGTTGTTGCAATTTAGATTTCTGGATTTCGTCTGGTAATTCTTGACGGTTTTCTGCTTTGCCCATAGCTATACACAATACTTTTTCCCTTGTGATTTTGTTCTTTTTAGTCTGAATAGCTTAGGGCTTGCTTGGCGACATTTATATTTTTTTGCTTTTAAAAGTGAATTGGATGATGAAGTTTATATCAAACAACATCTTGGGGACAATGATGAAGTATATGTCAAACAACAACTTGGGGACAACCTTTATTTCATTTTCGAAAACAAAAAACAACAATATAAATGTTGCCAAGCAATCCGTTAGCCATCAGCTTTCTAATCTCTGCTATATTCTGATGTTTATTTCTAGCATTAGTTAGATTCAACTTTAATATATGTGAAACTTCAAATCTAGTCCTTTATTGTTTTTCAGCTCACAGAAGTGCCAAGAAGTACATTGGAAATCTGGACATAAGAAAGACTGCAAGACCGTTCAATCATCTGCTAGTTCAAGTTCAACTCAAAATGCATCGAGTAATTCTCAATTTAAGGCTTCTGGTGTTGGGTGTAAAACATTTCATGGAATCGCACTGATTCCAGATTGTGGAAGTCGAACACATAGACCCATCAAACAGTCGAGAGAGGTAACTGTTATATTATCTTCGTGTAAATTGAATTACATTTACTTGATAATTCTTAATAGACAAGATAACTGTAAAGCTTTGGTATTTTTCAGATTCTTTTTCCATATGATGAATTTGTGGGACTTTTCAACTGGGAGAAGCCAGGATTCCCTCCTTGTGGACTCTTAAACTGTGGAAATAGGTCTTTGTTTGCCATACTTCGTCTTGTTATTAACAAAAATAGATTCTTTTGCTTCTAAGTTTCTTCCCCGTTTCCTCAGTGCATACATGCACATGCAACCTATCAGATATGTACATAGTGTAGATTTGCCCATCTAATCTTTTTTTCTTTTCTCTGCAGTTGCTTTGCCAATGTGGTTCTCCAGTGTCTTGCATCCACTCGTCCACTTGTTGCCTATTTGTTAGAGAAGGGTCATCGAGCAGAATGTAAAGTCATAGAACAGAACATATAATCTCTCTCACTGTTTATTCTCTGATAAAATTCCTTACTCTTTTGGTTGCTCTTTTCTTGTTTTCAGGCATTCATAATGATTGGTGTTTCCTTTGCGAATTCCAGACACATCTTGAAAGAGCTAGTCAAAGTTCACAGCCTTTTTCTCCTACTAATATTATTTCCAGGTTGCCTAATATTGGCGGTAATCTTGGCTATGGAAGACAAGAGGATGCTCATGAGTTTATGAGGTTTCTGTTATTTGCACTTTCTTAAGCTTATAAGTTACTCGTGCTGTTACTGTATAAATTTTAAAAGGATTTACTGCTAGTGCAACTTTGTTAAAATTAAATCTTTCCCTGTTTTCCCCTTGTAGGTTTGCCATTGATACAATGCAATCCATTTGCCTTGAGGAATTTGGTGGTGAAAAATGTGTCCCTCCTAGCTCACAAGAGACAACCATTATCCAACATATATTTGGTGGCCACCTTCAATCTCAGGTTATCTCACAGCATATTCACCCCTTGCAAGTTTTATTGTTTTCTATACATGTATTGTATTTTTTAGATTGGATCGGCTAATCGTTCTGAGTTGTAGAACGTTGGAAAAACAAAAAGGAGAAGTGATACAATTTTGGATTTATTTTTTTATTTTTTTAGCATTTCTCTATGCTCATAATGTTTTGCCTTTGTTCTCTCACACGTTTGCTGTTTCCATTTTGTCTGAACTAGAACAAACATGTATATATATTTCTTTTCATTAGAATGCCATCTTATGACTACTTGGTGTTGGTCTGTTGGATATGTAGAATGTTAATTCACTTGCAATGAAATTGGTATGTTTGGCTAGAATTTTTTATCCTGTTGCGGTTTGAATTTTTTCATCACATTTGACTAGTTATATTTTCCCCTTTTTATAGCGCTATTTCTCAGGATTTTCTGGTGCTGTTCATTTACTTTCATTTATTTTTTCTTTCTGATCCTTCTGATAGCTGTACTGTTTCAATATGTCCCAGGTGATATGTACAAACTGCAATAATATATCAAATCAGTATGAAAATATGATGGATCTTACTGTTGAAATTCATGGGGAGGCTAGATCGCTAGAAGAATGCCTTGACCAATTTACAGTTAAGGAGTGGCTCCATGGAGAAAACATGTACAAGTGTGATGGGTATGGTTGGTTCTCTTTTTCTACTTGTACACATAAAACTTGACTTGCTTTCTAATTAAGGCTTCTGGTAATTAATATGGCATATCTTTCCAATGTTTTGTTTCTTTGTATTTTAAAGATTGATCGACATTACATTTGAAATGCCTCATTCTGATATTGAATGCTAGCTTTCTTAACATGTCTTGGAGATTATGTGTTAGATGTTAATTTTTTTGCTACTTGTGACCGAGTTACAAAAAGCAAAAGTTGGAAAAGGAGCCTTCTTGAAATATGTTTCTAAATTGATTTAAGACTTTTATTTGTGTGTGTATGTATACATTGTCATTTTTGTTCAGGTTATTTCTAAACTGAAACAGGAAACAGTTTGTGTGCACATTTTGAAACTGGCATGTAAGCTTGGAATCCAATACATATATACGGATAAAGGATTTTTTTTTTTTTTTTGTTATTAATTTGACTCTGTTTTTACTGTTTTGAGTTTTAGAGATAGTTTTGCGTCTGCTCAATGTCTCTTCTTGGGGTAAAGTTTTTGCATCATTCCTTTGTTTCTGATATTAGATCCATATTTCGCATACTAGTTCCATTGTTGTGATCGATGCGCACAACCCTGCTTTTTATTTTCATCACTGTATGATCTCCTATTGCTATTATTTGCTGGGTATCCTGTTCAATGTTATATATATGACTACTTTTTTCTCAGGTGTAATGATTACGTCAAGGCTTGGAAGCGTCTTACTGTTAAACAGGCTCCCAATATTCTAACAATTGCATTGAAAAGATTTCAGGTTTACACTATACTCCTTGTTTGTATCAGTTGTTTTTATGAAGTTGGAGCCTTCCCAGAAGTGAATTCTTGCTTTTGTAACTTAAGCCCCTGTATTAAGAGATATATGTACATGAATACATGGCTATAGATTTGGGTTGATAGGCTTGTATTCCTCTTTTGAAATCTTTTAGCACTTATTTTTGACAATGCTACTGTTGAGGACATTGATATATGCGGTAAAATAGTTTCAGGCTTATGGGAGTCCTTTTTATTAAATAGGTGCATTTATTGCTAAAACTTCTCTAGATGTCTAGAACCCTTTATGCTATTATTTATTCTTAGGATGCTATAGATTTTGTATTCCACCTAAAAAAAGACCAAATTTTGATTGTTTTTGTGTGGTATATGAAAGTTGGCATGCCCGTGCATGTAGGGCATATTGTATGGTATTTTGTTCTGGTTACAATTTCCTCTGGTGATATTCCTAATTTACTGAATGGCCAATATTTGCAGAGTGGGAGGTTTGGAAAACTCAATAAGAGGGTAACTTTCCCAGAGACTTTGGATCTCAGCCCCTACATGAGTGATGCAGAAGTTGGTATGAATGTGTACAAGCTTTATGCGGTTGTTGTTCATGTGGATATGTTGAATGCATCATTTTTCGGTCACTATATCTGCTATACCATGGATCTTGCTGGGAACTGGTATAGGATTGATGATTGTAAGGTTGATACTCTCTCTCGCTCTCTGTGTGTGTGTGTGTGTGTGTGTGTGTGCATCTCTATCTGTTTGAGGTATTTGATTTATAATGTAATTTTATGTCAGGTTACCAGAGTTGAATTGGATGAGGTACTTTCTCAGGGAGCATATATGCTTTTATACAGCAGGTGAGTGTCTGAAATTGTATACTACATGTGTGATAATAAGCCAAAATCCCGATCAGTGTTCTTTGCCTGCATCTCTATGCGCTTCTCAAATGTGTTCCAAGTCTTCTAAAATGGTCCACTAAAAAAAGAGGAGAAGAAGATATGTAATGGTCTTTATTCTCTGTTCTCTGGCAGGGTTAAAGCACGACCATCCTGTCTTAGAGCTCCAGAACCTTCAAAGGAGGAGCAGCAGATGGTCAATGTTGAAGTAGAGGTTAGCTCGAAGGAAAAAGTTAAATGCTTTCCCTGCTTTGAGTCTGTAGATTCAATTTGCTCTTCTGGATCTGCATCGTCTGATGGTAATCTTTGCCCGGAGGGGGAAAGAAAAGAGTTACCTATAGAGATGGACTCGGAATCTGTAAGAGAACATTCTGGACATACTGATGTGGCTATTCTTGAATCATCTGTTGCAAAGGAGGCAGCTTCAAGCAGTGAAAGAGAGTCATATTCTGGGGGACAAAAGCAAGAGGATCAATGTTTTGATAGTTACCATATGGGTCTATCAGTTTCGGACAGTTCCAAAGCACTTTCTCCCGTTGCTGAAATTCCTAAAATTGAGAGAGAAGACCAAAACGACATGGATGTGACCTATTACCGGTCATGTCAGGCTGTTGAAGAGGTGGAATCTCCCTGCTTTGAGAAGGGTTTGTCTGTTTCAGATATTGCAGCTGTGAAAGATTCAGAGGATATAGATATGGTTGATTGCGAATCTGGTTCATTCGTTGCAAACAACATTGAAATATACAGCAATGGTGATGCTCATCCAGTTGAAAGTGCCTTACAAGGTGAATATGCTCATAAACCTGATGCTGGTTTGTTTTCTTCGTCAAGTGTGACACCGGAAGCCGAAACTCATAACTTGAAGCATCGGTTACCTCTTCATGGAAATGGAATCAAGAATATAGAAATAATTGATGACAATTCATAATAATTAGGGCTTCTCGCTTATGACTTTGTTCATAATTTTTAACACCCATCATCATCGAAGAAAGGAACGTTGAGTTGGGAATTTTTGTCTGGGATTTCATTATTTGCAGAAATCTCGGATTCAACGGTAGTACCGTAGAAGCATTATTTATTTTGACTACTGAACTTTATTTAGTTAGGTGACAGAATGCAATTCATGGATCATAATGAGTTGGGAATTTCTGCTCTTTAATGTGTTGCTGAATTAGTCCGACTCAATTTCAAGTCAAACGAATGTTTATCTAAACGTCACTAATTTCTCTGTTGTTATTTTAAGATACTAAGCTTAAGATTACACAGGAAATAAATATAACGTAATGAAGTGGCGACATTAAAAAAGAAAAAAGAAAAATAATCCCACCGTTCTATGTATACTTTTCAAACCTAGAAGAAATAATTAGGCAATAATACTAGTCCTCATCTTTCTGATTTCTTTTGCTCTCTTGGAAAGTGGGAACACGGGCATTCTGGTTTTACATGGTTTTGGTAAGACAAATTCTGTTAAAGAATTCAGAAATAGGGAAAGAGGAAGCTGATCTTGGAGACCCGAGCCAGAAGAATTTGAAACTAGTAGTGCATGGCATCGAGATCTCTGCCTTTGTGTCTTGGAGCATCTCTTTCTTTTTCTTTTTTTGTTCGAAATCTTAATACTACTACTGCTAATATTAAAATAGACTAAAGTGAACGTAATTAGCGGCTTTTTCTATTATTTAATTGTTACGTTTCTTTGAGAAATGCTTGGCCTAGGTAGCCAGGATTCTTGCTCATTGACTTTGAGAGAGAGAGAGAGAGAGAGAGAGAGAGAACAAGATTCCTTAACGAGGAACAGAAGAAGCAGATAGATGGGTTGTTTTTGCTTTTGCTTTTTAGTAAGGTCAGCAACCCACGCAAATGCCCAAACCCCTCTTTGAGGCTTTGACATTACATGTTAATAGGAAAAAAATGTCAAGTGCGTGTGTGCGTGTGTGGGGTTTGGTTCTCTCTTGAAACCCAATTCCCCTTTCTCTTTTTTTCATGTTGAAAAAGAAGACTAAAGCGGTTTTTGCAAGTGTGCCACATTTTTTGTTTGGTCCTTGGAATCCAATGCCTAAGTGACTAGATTTTAATAGATAGCTCTACAGTAAAGAACTAGAACAAAGCCAAAGCAAGCACAGAGTCAACTAACACTCTCCTCTACTTTGGCTTTGTAATTTAGTAGAGTATGAGAAAAGCAACACACTAGTTAGACATTTAGACACTCTTTTCTTTATCTTTATTTCTTTTTGGTATAAAGAAATAATGAAAATGTCGTATAAAAAGAACTTAACCCCTCGTGTGTGCCGTGTACTCGGCCTCGGCTTCTTAAGAAAAGTGTCAACGCCAACCAAGGTAAAAGAGAAAAAAAAAGAGCTTTGGTAGGAAGCTTCCCACACTGCTTCCTCCTCCTTCTTTGGCTCGCCTTGTCAATTTATACGTGTAGTTGGAGTGAGTTTGTGTCCCTACTCTTCACTTATTCTCAACACCCATTTCCCCAAAAGAGCCAAGGCCTTGCAAGTTTAACAAGTTTAACCCTTTCACTGTCTTCCATTTTCAGTCCTCCACCGCAGCACAAGGTATCTTTCCCTTCTAGCTTCACATTTTTCTTTTTGTCATCTTGTTTGGCCAATCTTTAACTTGATGTATCTTCTTTGTTTAGTCCTATTGATTCTAAGAATTTTAGTAGCATTGTTGAGTGTTGGAATCTTTTCATCGTCATCATCTCTCTCTCTCCCTGATCTGAATTCTTGTAATTTTTCTGTGTTGTTTTTGTCGTTTTAAATTAGTTTTCTTTTAAGTTAATGGAATAGCAGATGATGTAGTGAAAATTTCCTCTCCTTGAATTTTTTTTTTCTGGAGTGACCCAAATTTGCATTTTTACTCTTGGCTTTTCTTCCTTCCAGTTTTCACTTTCCAGAAGCCTAATCCATCCTTCAAGTTGATTTTTCGGTGTTCTTGACAACTTCCTTCTTTAGTGTCTTGGAGTTTAAAACTTAGCTACCTCTCTCTATCTGCAAAATCAGTACATTTTCATTTTAGATATGTCAAAATGAAAAAGGAGAGCTTGAGTGGTGGAGCTTAGGAAGTAAACCCTTCTGTGATTTTAGCTATTAGGGAAAATAAAAAAATTTTAAAAAATAGGAATAAAAAAACTGGAGCTACTTTTGATATGTTGTTGTTATGATGTCAAAGCAAAGTACTTTCTCTGATTCTTTACAATGGACATATATGCAGCATGTATTTGTATGTATATGAATTTGCTTCCACAAGTTACAAACTTTCCCCTTTCTTTTTGCAGTTTTTCTCACTGGTCTTGAGCTTATGGAGCTCAATGATGATTGCCCAGTCTCTATGACGAGCCGAAAGAGAAAGTCATCAGAAGAACAAGAAAGCTCCATTCTCAGCAACTTCTCCATCGACGAGCTTAACCAAGATGTTCTTGAAAGAGTCCTTTCATGGTTACCAACCTCCTCTTTCTTTCGCCTCATTTCAGTCTGCAAAAGATGGAAATCAGTGGCAGCTTCCGAGAGTTTCAAGCTTGCCTGCTCTGCCATTCCCTCAAGGGATCCATGGTTCTTCATGGTTGATCCCCATCTCAACCGAATGGTGGTCTTTGACTCCGCTGAAAGAAGCTGGAAAAGGCTTAATCAACCCCCTCTCCTAAAAGAAGTCTCCAACCACAACTCGATGCCCGTTGCAGCCTCCGGCGGCTTGATCTGCTTCCGCAATTTCTCCGACGACTTAATCGTGTGCAACCCAGTAACAGGATCCTGTAGCCAAGTCCCTTCACTTGATCCAACATCTCAAAATCAGCCTCTTCATGCCATTGTGATGAAGGCCTCTTCCTCCAATCTCAACCACTCTCACAAGCTCATCTTAGTCTTTGGTGAACTTCCAAAACTCTCATTCAAGATTTACAACTCCCTTACCAACTCATGGGAAGAGGAGATCGAATTGCGCCGAGTTAAGGATGAAGGTTCGGCGGAAACCGAAGCGAACGAGGACAGTGCGGTTTACTTCCTCAGCAAAGCTGGAAATGTAGTTGCCACCAATATGCAGAGAAGCCCATGTAAGCAGTACTCATCAGTGATCACTAACCAAAATGGTGAGGACATTGTCTACTTCCTAAGCTCAACTGGGAAAGTTGTGGCCTGCAATCTGAGCCGCAAGAGCTTCTCCGAGTACCCGAGGCTGCTGCCTGTGTTCTGTGAGTACTCCATCGATGTGGTGGAGTGTAGAGGGAGAATGCTGGTTGTGCTTCTGTCTGAGTTCTTTGAAAGTGCCAGCCTGAGAGTATGGTGGTACGACGACGTTGCACGGGCTTGGCGCCAAGTGGCGGCAATGCCTCCGGCTATGTCACATGAGTGGTATGGCAAGAAGGTGGATGTAAACTGTGTTGGAGCTGGTGACAAGATTTTGATCTGCTTGAACTCTGCTGAGCTTTTCAGCTATGTTGTGTGTGATTTGGTGGCCAATGAATGGGTTGAGTTGCCCAAGTGTTGTGTGGATGGTAAAGGTGTTGAGTTCATGTCTGCATTCTCCTTTGAACCAAGGATTGAAGCTATCGCTTAAGAAAAAATGGATTGAAGATTTGATTGTATTTGTTAGATTATTATTATTTTTTTAATTCTATTTAGATGAGCCTTTGTATTGTTATTTTCCAATATTCTTTTAGCATATTTGTTGGACTTTATTTTGTATTCTTAGAGGAAAAAAGTGTTGCCAATTGACATTGGCATGTACTGCAACTGATTTTAGTGAGACTGATTGTTTAACATAATGGAACAAAGCTTTGTTCTTGATTGTTTTCTTTCTTTTTGTATTGAGTTTGTTTGTTCATATAAGAAAATAACAAAAACTTTGAGATTGTTATACCTGGTACTATATTTGTAGTTTTTTTGTTTGTCTGGATAGATTCGTTAGACACTGCCTCGTATGATATAACATAATATCACATATAAATATATAGGCCATGGATGTAGTCCCTCAAGGGACCGGTCCTGTTCATGTTTTGGCCAATACATGTCATATTTTAATCAATTTGTGTTAGCCAGAATATGACCTGTGTTGGTCAAAACATGAGCGGGACTAGTCCCGTGAGCGGGACTAGTCCCGTGAGTGGGACTACATCCTTACTAATCCAGTAGGTTTTTTTTTTTTTTTTACCTATGTACCAATTTGGCTAATGAAAATTTAGCAAGTACATTTTTTTATTATAAAATATAAGAGAGAGAAAGAGTATTAATGATGCACGTCTTTTCATGTACTTCATTATAGCCGTTAGATCACTATTAAAAGATGATCCAACGGCTAAAAAAAAAATACTCATAGGCAAAAAAATAAAAAAAAACCTATTAGATTGGCAACCTATATATGTACACACGTATATTTTATAGGTGGAAAGGCCGATGGGCTATATAGTACGAAGTTTTATTTGTTTGATCATCCAAGAAAAAAGAAAAGTTTCATTTGTTTGAAATGAAACGACGCGTCGTTGGCTTACGGTGAACGAAATGCAGTAAATGTTGTATTAAGCAACGTTTGATGCTGTTTTATCACGAGTATTTACATATAATAGTACCTCGACCGAAAAAAAAAGAAAAAGAAAATGTAGTTGGAAGTTACCAGAAAACGACAGAGATATAAGCAGAAAGTTTTATTTAACAAAATATTTTATTTGGAAGTTTATTATTTGTCATTGGTTACAAATTTAATTTGATTATATAGGGGTAACATCTCGAAGCAAAAAGAAAAAAATTCTCTGACAAATTAGCGAAGTTAAGCTCCATAGAATGAATTATCGTAAAAACGATCATTTCCTGGTTAATATTTTGACCAAAAAAAAAATGTAAAACTCTATTATTTCAAAAGGTCTAATTGAAAAAAAAAAAAAAAAAAAAAAACTTGAAGTATGACGTTTCAACCTAGCCTTTTGACTTGTATAAAAATATACTTT
Source organism: Trema orientale (assembly GCA_002914845.1). Lineage (NCBI taxonomy): Eukaryota > Viridiplantae > Streptophyta > Magnoliopsida > Rosales > Cannabaceae > Trema > Trema orientale. The sequence continues at coordinate 90,272 of JXTC01000354.1, forward strand.
CACATTTGAAATCTTTACAAACGCCTACTTTCTGTGTATAAATTGAGTGATTTTTATTGACTATTATAAATTATTTTCAATAGTTTTAAGTGTTTGTTTATAGATATAAGATATCATAAATTCGGATTCTAATTTAGTGAAGAACTATTATTTAATTTATATACAGAAGATAGACATTTACAAAGATTTTAATTACCGAGATATAATTTTATACAAACCCAAAGATAAAATTGCAAAAAGACCATAGTTTAATTTTTTTTTTTTTTTCCATCGCTGGTTTAACTTGATTGGTAACATACGTGCCTCTAACTTTGACGTCAAGAGTTCAATTCCTCCATCTCTAATGTCACCAAAAAAGCAAAAGAGTTTTTTATTTTTCTTTTTCCCTTTTTTGCATATAACCCTATTTCTCAAAATATCAAATTAAACTTTCAAATTTATCACGTACTTGTTACTATTTCGACGAAAAGTAAAAGACTCTTATTTTTTTAAAAAATATCTTGTTAAAATTTCAGATTGTATTTTTTAATCAATTATTCTATTAGGTTTTTAGCACACTAAGTATATCCCTTCTTGATGAACTAGGTACAACCTAAAAAAGTAAATAAACCTAATACAACCCTTAATATCAATAAATCAAAAATTATAATAAAATAAAATTTAATTGTGTTATTATCAAACAAAATCTTACGTTTTTTTTTCGTTTTGTTTTGTTTTGTTTTTTTTCATTCTAGCAAAAACAACCTTGGGTTTTTAATTATAAAAAATAAAATATTAGATTTTTTTAATTCTAGCAATAAAATAGATTTTTTATTATATCAAATAAAAGTTTGAGATTTTAAAATTAAATTAAATTGGCCAAAAATAACCATTCGATCAAAATTTAGTATACAAAATACAATATGACTAAGAAATAACTTTATTCCTTAGTTGTTTATAATTTTGAGGGCGCGTCTACAGTAGGGGCGCCCCTACGTAGGGCCCTGTCTATTCACCGTTGGATGAGAATCTGTATATAAATAGATTCTCCACAGATTCCCATCCAACGATAATTAAGGCATGACCCTACGTAGGGACGCCTCTACCATAGCCATCCCCTAATTTTGAACCCTTTTTTTAATTATTTTTTTAGCTAAAAAAATGGCAATTTTCTTGGTGTGGAACGAGATTATTTTCATCTCATTTAGGGTGCTTGAAAACAAGAATAACTTTGAAAAATAGCGTATTATAATTTACACCAAAGACAAATGGGTCATTTGACTTATTTCACATGCTAATTTTTCCGGAATCGCTGATTCATGTATTATTTAATTGGATTTTAAATTAAGTTTTATAATTTAAAGATTTTATTTGATATAACAAGAAAATCAATATTTTTTTTTGCTAAAATTAGAAAAACATAAGGTTATATATATCATATAACATAACCGGAAACTCAAAAAAAAAAAATTAAAATTAAAAAACTCAAGGTTTTTTTTCCGATCATAACCCAAAGTTAATTTGTTGTTTTGGTTCTTTTAATGTAGATTTTAAATTTTATTTTTATTTTAGTTAAAGACAATTTTAAATCTCGTTGTTCTTAAGGGTAACTTTAACTCCAACCCCCAAAGTTTAGGACAATGATTTGATGAAAGTTTGACCCTACCACCACGTGGTTATATATAAGTGGAGTGGAGGAGTTGGGTGGTGGGGTTCAC
>JXTC01000354.1:102075-181607 GCA_002914845.1 Trema orientale
CCTTTTTCTTTCGAGTTGCTATCAAAATGGATGGTGCTTACTAATCATTCTACTTAAGTTGTTGTCTTTTAGGTGAAGTTCAATTTTGACACAATTGATGAGACCGATCTTCTTGAAGAAACATTGAAGCCTCGCGTGGAGTTAATTGGCGGGACACTAGAAAAAGTCGAGTTAAGTGGTAACCATATCACACCATGCATACAGGTACTCAACTCTTCTAGTCTGTATTTTAATGTAGTTCTCTGGAGTATCCTCTGAAGTATCATATGGAACTCTAAATAGTTATATTCTTTCAGCTATATTTTCAAGACTTATAAGGCTATGTTTGATAGGAGGGAAGGAGGGTAGGAAGGATAGAGAATATAAGAAGGAAGGAGAATATGAAGGATGGAGAGGAGAGTAATAATCCCTTGAATTGTTTGGTAGAAAGGATGTAGAGTAGGAAGGATGGAGAGTATTTATTTGTAAAATTACCATATTATCTATTTTATCTTTTTAAAATTAATTGACTTGATGGGTAAATTTGTCAATTCATATTTTTTTCTTTTCAATTTTTTCTAATCCTTCCAATTTGGGAGGATGAATTTTTGTGGTCTTGGAGGGAGACCCTCTCCCTCTACTTCTCCTCTCCCACTTTCTCTCCTTCCTACCAAACACAAGATTTTAGCTCTCCCTTCATCTCTCTCCCTCCACCCCTCTCCATCCCTCCAAAAATCCCCTCTACCAAACATAGCCTTAGTAGCTTTTACTTAAGTTTATCATGATAGCTTATCCTGATTACAATATTTATTTATTTATTGTAATTTTTGACATCTTCAGGAGCCAAAGTGGCGAGTAGGTGATGTGTACACTCCAGCAGATGCAATTGCTCAGGGTTTTAAAACCCTTTCCTTGAATGACAGTCGAGTCCTCGTCAGAACCATCAGTAACTGGTTCAGACGTTTCGAAGATTAAAAGTGAGCAGTTCCCATCAAAGTAATCTACCATTTTTTAGTGTTGACTCTTCGTTTCATCAGCAGGTCAACTAGAAAATTGAGTTAGAACAACGGGGTTGCATCTTTGAATGTATAGAAACAGAAATCTTGCAGTTGAAACAGTAGAATTGCATATATATAAGCATATATATATATATACACATACATATATATATGGGTTTGGTTTAAATGGTTACAACAATATTTACCCATGGATGGTTATAATGGTTTAAGTCGTTAGATCTAATATCCTACGGTGGTGATTAGTTTGGTGGTTGGCCAAAAAAATTTAATGCTATTTATTGCCATCAAAAAAATTTAATGCTGTCACTACTTTTTTTAGTATCCATTCATGGTCACAAAAAAATTGTAACCATTGAGAAGTCCTCCATATGTATATGTGTAGGTGTTGGATGTAAAATCGCTTTACGTAAATCTTCACAAAAATTAGGAACATGCTATCGCATGTTCATAATTTTGCACAAAAGTAACGCAACTAGAACTATTTAGAGTTCAGGCCTCAGGGACTGAACTATGGAAAAAGTCTCAATTTAGTAACATCATTTTTGGTCCCTGAATTTACACGTGTACATGTTGTTTTCTGTTTCCGCGACTAGATACATTACTTTTAGAGAAATTTAGGTAGACGACCAAAATTTTAAATTTGATTAAGTAGATATCCACTTTTAAAATTTTATAGCTAAATATCTAGGTATATATATTTTTACACTTGGTAGATACACATATCTACCAATTTTAGTTACTGTACTGAAATGCACTGGGTATATAACTTTTTATACTTGGTATATAAAATTTTACATTTGATATATATATGCATATATACCGGACATTTTGCTATAACATTTGACAAAGAGACATTTACTGAAATTAGGTCCAAAATTTGGTCATATTTCTATAAGCCCCTTAATTTTATGCAAAACTATACCCGAGTTGTTACATATTACTATTTTACATTAAATGGAACCAGCCCTTAAGTGAGACTAGGTTCTTGTCCACGTATGTGTGTATGTATATACTTATACACATATATTAGTAGCTAATACACTGCGAAGAAATTTACCAAGAGAAAAAGAAAAATTGCATGGAATGCTATAGTTTTGACTCTTGGCAGGGATAAATGATTGAGTGAGACGTATGTAATATAATGATATGTCCCAGAACTCCAGCTAGTGGCTATATTGATCTATTTAAGCGAAACACAAGTGATTTATAGCGTCTGCGTTTCCTTGACGCGTTGAATAATATGACTACTTTGGATTTTAAGCTTTGAATCATGTAAGCAAGGACGACTCTACTAGTGTCAAGGAATTTCTTTGAAGGAAAGTAGCTACTAGCCTAATGCTGTATGTTGTCTGTTGTGTTTGGTTAAGCCAATTCTCCTCGACTTTTAGCATGCGACGCGTAATACTAAGATGACAATAATGGACAAATGTTTGAATATTAGGCTCTATCTTAAAACTAGACAGATTCACTCCTACCAACCTTTCCATGATAAGATCGAGTAGAAAAGGTACCATACAAACCAACTTAGTCTAACACAATCAATTTTCCTTTTCATATTTTCTGACCTTTTAACGTGAACTTGTATACAAAGGTAAGCTATTAACTAAATGAGTAATAAGAAAGGATTTTTGTCCTTTCTTTTTAACAATTTCTATTTACACCATTTCACGATTCTAGGGTAAATCTAAATTTTGAAAGGTTTTGAATATGATTGAAAAAAAAAGAAAGAAAAAGAAAGAGAAAAAGAAGAAGAAAAGTTTCCGATTCCAACTTATCCAAACTTAAGAAAAAAAGTTATTATAACTCAGTCACGGAGCCACAACAAGTTCAAGTTCCCACTCAATTTTATATTTCTTTAGAAAAATACCTAAATATTTATATGTATTTAGAATTTTAGACTTAAATTGTCCATAAAAGCCCCCTCTCAAAATAGACAAAATATAGAATAGGTCCCCAAATTAAAAAAAAAAATGTATTTTTAACCCCACTAAACTAAAATCCTCGCTCTGTCACTGCCATAACGTGTAAGGGTCTCCACTTCGACACTACACATCGTTCCACCCCTCTTTTGGCTAACTTATTTCTATTAAAGATACCGAGGTCCCATAAAAAATTAAAACCTTGGTGGTACCTATAGAGGAAGTGTGGCCCTTTGATACAGGATCTGTCACCAAATGCAACTCACGATTTTTTTTTTTTTAATTTTTTTTTGTCCACTGTGACTCTGCAACTCTGCAAGTGAGTTAGACAAGAGGAACATGTACTTCTGATCATTTACCATATTAATCTCCAACCTTGATGAAGTTGGGGTCTCATAGAGAAACTCCATCAAATATGTTCCATAATAACACAAATTTCTGAAATATGCATCTCTCAATGTTTCTTTCAAAAATATGCAGCTTGGACAACAGTACCCACAATGTATTAAAGAAATCAATTGACATTCATTAAAAATCATCAAATATCACCGGAACGCATAAAAAATCGTCGAAATCGTAAAGGCTATTTTGACATTTTTAGGTGCTAGAAGCACATATTATAGAGCTTTGTTAAGAGGACTATATACCTCAAATTTGAGTTCTGATTAAGCATATTTAATAGAATCGGAAATTATCAATTTTGACTATATTTTACTGTACATGAAATGTGAGACAAATTATAACTCATTTACAAAAATAATTCTTTTTTTAGACGTGAAATCAGAAATCTAAAATCACCCCACGAGCCCGCCCACCATCTAGTAAAAGTTTGACTATGATTGAAATCAACCACCATCGAGCACTCGACCATGGTCGAAATAATAGTTAAATCTAAAATTAGAAAAAAAAAAAAAAAAAAAACAGATTTGATGATGACATTGACAACTCATCTCTGCCAACTCCTATTATATGATTAGATTCATAAATGAGATTGGTAAAAAAGGTTAGAGTGATCATGGTTCATATAGAAGAAGATTTGGGCATTTTAATTAGGTTACTTAGGTAAAATTATCAGATAGGTATAGCATTGCACTGCTATGTACTTCATACGATATTCTGAAGTAGTTCTTTTGTTACTTTTTCAACTTTTGATTAGAACTTTTAATTTCATAGATTATATATTCATAACTGGCATGAAATTGAATTTTTTTTTTCTTATGAAATATTTAATTTAGAAGAAGAGAAACGCTAAAATTTCAAAAGGTCAAATTTTGTCAGACTTAAAAGCCAAATTTATCAAGCTCTACTCTATTACCTATTTACTCAAATGGCAAAAATTGAACAGCAACACCGCAAATATAGGTGCAGTTTGGTTTAATTTCTCCAAATTATTTCAAACTGCACAGTTTAATATTTAGCATAAACCACATATGCAGTTTTGTATACTAAATGAGGACTAAAATAAGCCAAACCACAGCTCAAACATTCCTAAGAATAAGATATTGTACCTCTAAGATCCCTTATTTTTGGTGGACAGTGGTGAGAAAATTTACCTTTAAGTAAAAAATAATTATTAAAAAAAAAAAAGATATGCTTTGGTTGTTTTAGGTGTCTTCTAGATTTAGAAGAAGATATTAGCTAAAGGGGATTGCATTTCTCATGGATAGCCCATTTTTTGTTTTAATGCAATGCACTTCCTCTGTTACTTGTGGCATGCATGCCACTACCAACCCCTATCATGCGCTTGCATTTAAGTCATTTCAAATATTTATTTCTATGCAATTTCGCTCTCCTTAATCACTATGGTCTTCCTCATCAAAATAAAGATAAAAATTACTACGTATCCTCTTTAACGAAAAGAGGGACCAACACACAATTGAGGGCTCTTAATAAAAAATAAAAAAAAAAAGATAAAAAATAAGAGATAAAACTCAATCAAATGCTATCGATGTTGGTATTTTTCTTGGATATTATATCCTTGGAAACTTTCAAAGAAAATATTTTGGTATTTGACCGAAAGGATAGGGACAAACTGAGAGTACAGAAACAAGAGAATTTTAGATGAACATTTCTGATTTGTCAAAGTTTTCTTAAACTTGGTTATAATTTGATTATTATTATTATTTTTCTCCTGGAAGGGGGTTATAACATGATTTTTGATGTCATTCATTACCAATATTATTATCAATGAACATTTTCTGTCACGTAACTATGAGTTTTAATAATAATAATTTTGTCATTCTCCTGACTTATTATTTGACATACGATTTTTAATGATTCATTATATTTTAGTAGAATCTAAACATCAACAACCAATGAGACAAAAGAATGTAAATTAAAATGGGAGAAAGAGTGCTACCTCATCATGTAAATAGACAAAAGAAAAATAAAATAAGAAAAGGAGGCCAAATTCAATTTGTTCTCTCACGAGTCACAAGTGACGATTGGGTATCCCTTGGTTTTGATTGGTTGCAAGTTGTGATTCCAAACCATAACCAAAGTTAAGGGATATGCTACTACGCTTCTTCTGAGCTTCTAGAAAGTCCCCTCTTTCACGTAGAGAGAGATATATATAGATAGATAGACGTAGATGTATGTATATATAGAGAGAGAAGAGAGTGGCAGTGGTATAGGCTATATATGTTGATGAGTTGATGTTGTTGGTGGGCAGATTAAAATGGAGATGGTCCCACCGCCACCCCCACTTAAAGCGGAAAGTGACCATACAATTTGCGGGTTATATTGGGAGAGATCTAAACACTACCACTGCTTGTGTGTGAGGACCAAATCCTATACATCATGTAACTCTTTACGCCCCTCCCCCCACTTTTTTTTTTTTTTTTGTTTGTCCTTTTATCACTTTAAATACCAAATTTCCAACCCTTTTTTTCTTATGAAATTTTTTTAAATAAAAGACCGCCTTTCACAAAGTTTTAATGTTGAATTCCCTTTATTTTTTCTTCTAAATTTTTCTCTAAAATTAAAAAGAAAAAAAAAAGGGAGTGAGTGAGTGAGTGAGGATTGAGGAATTGATTGAGGGGTGGCACTGGCAGGCTTTTCTTTCGGCTGGGCGGGGCAGGAAGGGCAGGGCCGTGTGCTGCCTATTTGCTTGTCCATAGTGTTGCGTCCCACGTGGCGACCTTCATCTGATTGGAGACTTAAAGCTCCGCCCACGTGGCACCATAAAGTGTCAGCACCCTTAGTGGAAAATTAGCCGTTTGATTATGACCCGTCACATCACGTCCCTCAGTATCCACAGACGGTCCCACAGTTGTTTTCAACAGTGAAACTGGATAACAATCAATAACATGGCCCCGTTTGTTTCTCTTATTTGAATGTGTGTATTTGAATGGAAATTGTGGAATGAGTTATAATTGGAATGGAAGACATCTGAATGGAAAAAATAGTGGAATGGGTTATAATTAGAATGAGAGTATTGGAATGGACCATTCAAAAATACCTCTTTCCCTCCATTCTCATCCAAGACACAAAAATCCATTCAAATAGTTGATGTGACTGATGAACCATTTGAATGGAAAAACTAAATTGTTAAAACAAACACTCATTCCAAAAGACCATTTGAATGAAAAATTTAAAATTGTTGAAACAAACACCTATTCAAATAAATTTTCCATTCCAATGGAATGGAATGGGCGAACCAAACGACCCCAATACATTACATTGTTTAACCTTTTCTTCACCAAAAAGTGAAAAAGAACCCAAAAACAGAAATAAATGAATCGCGCTGACAGCAATAGATAAGAACATCTAATCTCCCATGCATAACTCATGCTTATACCATATTTTAATTATACCAAATTTTAATATGGCTTGTTATAAAAAAAAAATAATGAATTAATATGACTTTTTAATAACTTGAACAATTTAGTAAAATTAATCTTAAACTCAATTTTTAAGAGCAAAAGCTCCCGAAGTCCCTAATATTAATTGTGTTAGAAAAGAAAGGTGTTTTGTTATTTTTTTTTTATGGCTAAGTCTTCATTCTTTTATTTGTAATTTTTAGGTCTCCATTCTTATATTTTTGTTTCATGTTAATCCTTTTTAATCTTTTCGGTCTAAAATTGTCGTTAATTAGTACTTGTCACAAAGGTGCTTATCTTAGCAGGGGTAAAATTGAGAATAAATGGAAATCATTATTTAAAGGAAAAAAAAGAGCTGAGTTATTGCTTTCGTTCAAAACGGATGTAAGAAATTACAAAATTTTATATGGTTTTAATATAGATCTATTTTGGCCAAAATATTCATATATCTAGAAGAGAGGTATATGAATATATTGCCATATATTGCCAATTTTATGGGACATATACTGCCAATTTTATGTTTTTTTATTCCAATTTTGTGGGACATATATTGCCAATTTTATGGGACATATATTACTAAAATTTTATATGGTTCTAATATGGATCTAATCCAAGTATTCACATACCTCTCTTTTAGATATATGAATACTTCGACCAAAGTAAATCCATATTAGAACCATATAAAATTTTTCAATTTCTTACCACTGTCTTAAACGAAAACAATAACCCAACTTTTTTTTAATAATAATTTTCCTTTGTTCCTAATTTTACCCTGCTGAGATGAGCGTATTTTGGGCAAGTGCTAATTAAGGGTAATATTAGACATAAAATATTAAAATAGATTAACGTGAAACACAAATCTAAGAATGAGAACTTAAAAGCCACAAATAAGAGAATGAGGACTTAACTGTGGAAAAATAATAAAAACACCTTTATTTTCTTACAGGACCTAATATTATGGGACTTTAGGAGATTTTACTCTTAAAAAATTAGTTCAGAGTTAATTTTACTAAATTGTTCCGAAATCTTGAGTTTTTGTATTAAAAAGCTTTTTAATATTTGTACAAAAATTTTGTCTAATTTTATACTAAATTTAGCATAAGTTTTAGATTATATATATAGGGCACGAATGTAATTCCCTTAAGGGGACCGATCCCGTCTATATTTTAACCAATACAAGTCATGTCTATCTAATACTGTGTTGGTTAAAACGTGACCTGTGTTGGCCAAATTATAGACAGGACCGATTCCCGACTACATCCATAGGCATATGTATATATACATATATATATATATATATGGGCACTAATTCACTAGGTATTTTTTTTACCTATTTATAGGTATTATTTTGTACAACTAAAAATCATCACGCACATCTTTTTATGGTAATAGGTGGAGAGAGAAAATCATTATAATGTGTATTTTTTTTTTCTAGTTACTCAAATTATTGTAGCCGTTAGATAATGATCCAACTGCTAAAAAAAATACATGTAGATAGGTAAAAAAAATATTTATTGAATTAGGAACCTATATATATGTATATATATATATATTAATTTTTAAATAATTTTCCCCTAAAATAAAAAATTTTCTCATTTTTGTCCTCTGTATATACAAAGAAATAAAAATACACTCTGAACTTTCACCTTGTTTCGTAAATTCCCTTCAACTTTTAAAATGTTTCATAAAAAATCCTTATTGTCGTTTTTTATTTCCTATTATTCTTAATTTTTTAAGACACTTTTATCTTTAAAGGGGAAAACTGATACAAGTAATAAATTTCATTGGAAAAAAAAACTTAAAATCCAACTTAATTTAATAACATAAAATCATTCCCTTCATCCTAACGTTCTAATTTAAGTCAAAAACATGAAATCACTAATATAATAACGTTATTAATTGTCTGTCCATTTTATTTTCCAAGATATTTAACTTTCGAATTGATTGGCATTTTTTTCTTCAATTAAATCACTAATATATCATCAATATACCAACATCATTAATTTTTAATTTTGAAGTAAATGGATCGATATATCATTTGATATCCGGTATTGGAAAAAATATAGTTATAATTGCGCTAATAATTTGATAAATTATTTCTTATCATTAAAGAGGTAGATATCTCTTTTTAGCTAAATAATTAATTAAGAAAGATAAAGACACGAGGAAGATAAAGTTTGTTTTATGGGCGCGTCTACAGTAGGGGCACCCCTACGTAGGGCCCTGTCTATTCACCGTTGGATGGGAATCTGTATATAAATAGATTCTCCATAGATTCCCGTTATTCCCCACAGATTCCCATCTAACGATAATTAAGGCATGACCCTACGTAGGGACGCCCCTACCGTAGCCATCCCCTTGTTTTATTCTAGTTTTTGTGTTTTTAAACGAAATTTGGTTTTTAAGACTTCTCAATTTTTTTTCCCCATTGACACTTGAGAAGGGTAAAAGTGTAAGGAAAAAAATATATCAAAGCTGATGTAATGAGCAGTTTGAAATAATTTGAAATTTTAATGGGCATTTATAAAACAAGTTGAAAGTTCATGGGTATTTTTATAACTTTTCATACTATAAAGGGAAAAGATACAAACATTAAACTTAAGGTTGGAAAATGAAAACAAATCCTACATTTTAACACGTACTAATTTTCCTATCAAATATAGCACCAAAAAAACTTCCAAATTTACAATAATGCTATTATGATTAGTGATTGGATGATTAGTTAGAACATAGTAAGCAGCTAATAGGATAAAAAAGACATTTTATAAGTTAAAAAATAATTTCTAAATACAAAATCGAATTTTTAAAAATATGTATGCATTGGAGAGCAATCCAAAAAATGGGTGTTAAATTTAACATTTTAGCACTATTGCATGCTAAATATAACGTTAACACTCTTTTTTCTTTTTTCTTTTTTAATGGAATAGGAGGTGGTGAAAAGACTTTATCTCAATTACATGCTTAAATGCGTGATGTCTTTTTTTTTTTTTAAATACTTTTTATTAGCCAACAATTAATTAGTAAATTTATAATTGATTGAGCATTGTAGAATATATTTATTAACAAAAATATTTGGCATATTGAAAAATGTGATTTATAGCATTAAAAATTTTATTTTAAATTATGACAATTTCATAGTGATAAAGTGAAAGTTAATTAAATTCCAAAATTTAGTACATAATACATTTGGTGAGCCAAGATATAACAATACGTTGAAAGATTGCGTATGTTCTCTAAGCTAATTTTTATGGATTTAACATTACACTGAAAATATTCGTTTATAAACACAAAAGAATAGAAGATGATATTAGTTTATGCTTTGTTAGATGTACACATTTACTAGCGTAGTTAATTATATCTGCCCGCCACCCTTGATTTATGACGCGTTCAGTGTCTGCCCTTCTGCACCTTTTGAAGATGTGATCAAACTTTGAATCAGATTTGGTACCTCTTATTTATTTTACCCTCTTTAAAATACAAACCACCTTATTATTATTATTGTTACTGCTTATTTATTTTATAATTATTCAAGTAACAAAAAAAAAATAAAAAAGAAAAGAAAAGAGATCAGAGAGGGAGGGCAGAAAAGCAGAAAGGGGGAGGACAGTGCGTGTGAATTAGGGTGCACGAGCCTGCAAAGTCTCAGAGGGCAAACTCAGTAGTGGACTGGGAATGAATGAAATGAATTGGAAGTGTGATTTTATTTTGGGTGTAAAAAATAAGACACAAGAACAAAACAAAGCGCTCTAAAAGAAAGAGAGAATAAGGGTAAATAAATAAAAAGACAAAATATGTCAATGTTCATTGAGAGTAGTTTTTTATCATTTCACTTTTGACATTTTGCTCACACGCGTAAATTTTTACATATGTAGTGTCAATTTACCACCACTTTTGTAAATATTGTGTCATTTTACTTGAACTAGCAGATGATATTAAGAAACTATCATTCTACCCAGTAAAAATTGAGATCTACTAAATAAAAGGATAAAAGACATGGAATCATTATGTTTTCTCAAGTATAAATAAATTAAAAGTATCTCCACTCAAAAAGAAAAAAAAAAAATAGAAGTATCAGTCTCTTTTAGAAGTAATGTTATGGTGCCTAACAACATATGATGTGTTTTGTTATTGACTAATTACCATTATACTTTTAAATAGTGCCCAAATGATACTTAATTTATTAATTAAAATAATTTAATAATAGATTGAAACGTCATATAATATTGAATACTAGTGATGCAATAGAGAGAAAAGGGTAAATAAATAAAATAAAATATAAATAAGGGAGAAATAAAAAGAAAGAGAGTGTAGTATGTAAAAAGGAATAACTATAAAAAAATACCCTGAAGTTTGGGTGTTCTGCAATTTAAACCCTGAAGTTTGGACTCTGCAAAATAATACCCTGAGATTAAGAATTTCTGAAAATTAATATCTTGAACATATTTTTTAACTAATTTTAGGAACGAAAAAATAATAATATCCTCCATTAAAACTATATTAATCCATATTATTCATCTTAATTTTGAGAATATTATTGTATTTTATCAGTTAAAAATCAACACAGGGTATTAATTTTCAAAAATTCGTAATCTCAGGGTATTATTTTGCGGAATCCAAACTTCAGGATTTAAATTGCAGAACATTCAAACATGAGGGTAGTTTTTTTGTAATTATACCTTGTAAAAATGTAAAAGGGGCAAAAAAGTTGTAAAAGAAAAAAAAAAAAAAAGAAGAAAAAAGAAAAAGAAAAAGAAAAGAGTGCAAGTGATGGTATGTGGGGTGGGGGTGGTGAATGCGATTCGTCAAAAGCCATCTGTTCAATTTATCCGGAAGGCAGCTCTCAGAAGCAGCTGCTGCTATGCGGCGAGGGATTGGTGGACTCCTCTGCCTGGTTAATTTGGCTACTTGGCTGCTTTGCTTTGCTTTGGTTTTTCTATTTCTCTCTCTCAATTTTTATTTATATATTATTAAAAAAAAAAAAAGAAAAGCCCATCTATGATGTATGATTTATCCGGCTTTGATGTTATTCACTTACACACCAGGGAGGAAAAAAAACGGTCTGTCTCTCTCTCTCTCCCTCTCGCATTCTCATTCTTTATTTTATAATGCACTTTATTTATTAATATTATTATTATTGTTATTTTATTCTTAAATTTCTCATGGCCTTCATATCACTCTTCACATGTGAATCGGTATAGCTTTTATTTTTTTATTTTTATTTTTCCAAACAAATTTTTGAATGCCCTTTCTTTGGTTTTGGTTAATACCCATGTTCTGTTTTTGTGCAAATCTCTTTCCTTCTATTTTATTTTGTTTTATTATTATTTTCGTTTATAAAATGTGTTTTGGGGGGGAGGGGAGATTGTTGAATTTTTATGTTATCTAATGGTGACAACAATGAATTTGACCGACTGACCCACTAGTTTCATGTATCCATATGTTCTTTTGATGAAATTCATGTATCCATACGTAACATGGATGGAAGTTTGCTTTAGTTGAGTTGATGTTTTGCGTGGAAATAATCATAACATAGGTATCATTATTAAAAATAAATCTATTTCCACAATTAGGATCAAGTCATGGTAAGTTTCCTGAAATTGAATGTGTTTACAAGTGCACTTATAGATACTTTGATTTTTGGGCAAGAAAAGTTGGACATTGATTTGTTTTTCTAGTGGTAGTGGTTTTTAATATAACCCGATAGTAGGTGAATTCATATGATTGTGTAATGTTCTAACACTAGTTTCTTAGTGGACTCTGTTTTCATTGCTCTAAAGTTAGATAAGGAATTACTTATCTCGAAAGTTTAAACTAATAAGAGTCGTATCAATATTTTGTTGTGTTATAAGATAGATAAGTATCGATATCGACAAAGTAAAAGCGGAATCATAACTTAAAATTTCTAAATTAGACGATCTAGAGTAGGGTGGAGGCTTAACTTTCTAACCTAAATAGTTTCCTCCTTTAGTGTAACTATGTTTACCATGCTTAAATTATATTTCCAACTGACTGTGCAAAATTGTGGTTTTTGCTTTATAAAGAAGTTGCTACTTTATCTAAGAAGGCCTTATTGTAAAAAGGTAGAATATTTGGAATATACACTCAGGCTAAGAAAAGGTTATTAGCAATGAAGTGATTGATTTGCACTATAAAAACATTCTTAGGAATATTTGACATTTAGTTATATGCCTTGGAACATTATAGGAACAACCCAAAAAGTAATTTTCTCTGATCTGCATGTTGAACTTTAGAAGGATTACTTTAGATTGTGCAAACTTAGTAATGAACCTTGTTTCAACCTTTTTTTTTAAGACCAAAAAAAAGAAAAAAACTAAAAGTAGGAAGTAGGAGTGAACTGATAGTTTTGTTATATTTAGTCATGTAATTAACCTGTATTATAATTTCCATTTGAGTATTCTCAATGTTATAGCTCCCTGAAACCGCTGCGAAAATGCATACATGCCTCTGTGTTCTCCAATTAGAGTAAGAGAATCAACATGCCTCTGTGTTCTCCAATTAGAGTAAGAGAATCAAAGTCAAAATTATTGATAGAGAAAGACAGTAACATAAGGAGAAGAGATAATAATTTGGAGGGAAAAAGAGGGAGGAGATAGTATGGAGCATTTCTGTCTTTAAATAAACACACTGTGGATTGTAGGAATGCTTTGACAAAAAGGTCCAAGTTCTCTGTTTCATGAACAGACTCAAATCATGTAGAACAAGTTGTTTAAACAGAAAAATTGGATGCTTTCTCTTTTTTCTAATACAAAAAAAAAAAAAAGAATAATGAAAATAAAATAGAAGGTTACAACAGTAATGGAGATTCTTCTGTCAGTCCCCGTAGGCTTTTGCTGACGTCTTCTTTTAGAGACTGGTCCCATTGTACTTGCAGACAAGATACCAGAATAGTCATCAATTATTGTATCCCTAAGATGTCATCTGGCCTAAGAGTAATCACTGGTAAATCGGATACCACACTCCAAACTACCCTTTAATAGTAATATAATAGGAATTACTTACTGCTTTTTCTTTCCTTCCAGAAGTCTATTGGTAATGCAGTAGAACATTACGTTATCTTGAGCAATTCATTGTTATTATATTAGTAATATTATTTTGGCGCAACACCTTTATTAATGTGTGATGCTTAGCATCACAAATTCTCAGGTACTCTTTAGTATTTTTTTTTTTAAGTAGCGAAGATGTATGCAACTATGCATTATAATATGATAGCATGCACTTCATTTCAGTTTTACAAAAACCTGTTAAATTTTGGTGGTACATTTGGAAATATCTTTTGTGGTTTGATATATTTAGGCAGATTTTTAGCTAATTATGAAGAAATCTATTACTTAATCTAAAAGATTAACCAACTTTTAAAAGCATGAACATTCCTGTAATACCAACACACTACTTTTCCACCAATATTCACATCAAAAGGTTGGTAAACTTTTGGAGGTGAGAACTCAGTGAACACTTCTTGTAGTGCCATAATTGATGAACCTTTTCATGCCATGCCCTGAATAATGAAGCAACACCCCAGCAGCCCTTCTTGGAAAAAGTCCTAGCCAGACTAGGTTTTGACTGAAATTTAGTACTGACTTAGTTAGAATAGGAAAGTTATTATATTTAGGTGGAAATGTTTTAATTTTTCACATATGAAGAGGAAAGTGGAATATTCATCTAAGAGAGTAAACAAACTTATGGTATTGGGATAATTTTAGTAGAAAAGAAAAGGCCAACCTTCACAACTGCCCCATTTAAATTGAGTAATAAAACAGTAACAAATGTGGTTTGCCAAAACAGAGAAAATTCCAAAAAAATTTAAAAACCCTAGACTGTCCCCAGCTATTTATAACACCCATGAGGTCCTCCGGACTTCAAAGGATCAGCTCTGCCTCTCTCCCCCTTTCTCTCTGTGCATTGTGTACTTTGTCCTTGAGAATATAGGGGAAAAAACCCATGATTCTTCCAACCCACCATCACCACCACCTCTTTTCTGCATTCCATTAGCAGCTAAAACCCAAGAAAAAGAGAAAGAAAGAACAAAAACAAGAGTGAGATGAGGCAAAGTCGATCTTCTAATAAGCTTGAGAATATTAAAGGAACGGGAATTGATAAACTCAGTAAGCTCAAAGAAGAGCCTCATCTCTCTGGTGCCTATATCCGTAGCTTAGTGAAACAACTAACCTCTTCAAAAACCAAAGACTCCATGAACCATCCCAAAGACCCAATAGATTGTGTTGTTGTTGTTGATGGTCATGATGGTGATGCTTCTCCTGGCCAAAACTTAGCCAAACTTGGTGGTGAAGATTTAAGCCAAAACCAACGTAGTAGTAGCACTCAGCAAAACCAACACCCTCAACAACACAAAAAACAAGTCAGGAGAAGACTCCACACCACTAGGCCTTACCAAGAAAGGCTTCTTAACATGGCCGAGGCCAGAAGAGAGATTGTCACAGCTCTCAAGTTCCATAGAGCAGCCATGAAACAAGCCAATGAACAACAAAACCAACATCAACATCAACAAGAAGAACAACAACCGCCACCGCCGCAGCCGCAGCCTCAGCCTCAGCCTCTGGTGATGCCTTGTTTTGAACAAGAAGGAAAGATTAAATCCCGGAGAAATCATAGGGTGTATCCATCAAGCACTAGTGCAAATTTCTCCAACTATCTAGAAAATCTTCCCTACACTTCCAATAATTTCTCTCATCATCATCATCATCAACAACCACCTCCTCCCAATCCATTCTCCTGGCCAGCTTCCTCAATTCCCACTCTCCCCTTGATGGACAATCTCAATTTCCCACTTCCAAACCAAGCCTTAGGCCTAAACCTCAATTTCCAGGATTTCAACAATATTGACACTAGTCTCTACCATACCACGACCACCACCACCAACAACAACAACAACAACCACCCTTCCTCCTTCTACTCGGCCTCGTCGCCTTCGTCCTCCTCCTCGCCCTCTATCTCGATTGCCACCGATCACGAATTCCCCGGCTCCGCCGCAATGTTATCGCAGGTGGGACTGGGGCCTCCTATGACGGTTTCCGCTGCGGCCGCTTTCGCCACCACCAGCGGTGGCGGTGGAGGAGGGTTGCATGCAGCCATGGATGATGAGGAGATGGCTGAGATTAGATCAATTGGAGAGCAGCACCAGATGGAGTGGAATGACACCATGAATTTGGTCACATCAGCTTGGTGGTTTAAGTACTTGAAGAGCATGGAACTTGGTGGCCCCAGTGTGAAAGCTGAGGATGATATTGATGATAACATTGATGGGTTTCGTCCCTTTGATGAAGTCATGGAGTTTCCTGCTTGGTTGAGTTCGAATGAGAGCTGCTTTGATCAACAGCATTTCGATGATTATTACTGCTCAGATGACTATTTCCAGGCTCCTGCCTTGCCTTGGTAAGAATCTAATCAAGTTTTATCAAAATTATATTCAAAATATAAGTAGCAGCAAATGTTTTATGTTGCTTTCCTCTTTTTGTGACATATGGGAAATTGTTTCATATCTTATGTTCTTTTCATCTAAATAATTGAATTAGCCCATTTGGGAGTTCCGAGTTTTCACTTCACAACAGGTTATTTTATTCTTAGATTTCGTTTTCCCTTGTCGTTTCTGTGTAGATTAACATTTAAAATGTTATCAAGTACTGTGTCTGTACTTAGCCACAAGTACATAAATGGAACCTCAACTAGTTTCTCCAATTGGTATATATGCTTAATTTTCAAAGAAACTCTTGAGTTTTCAAGGCTCCAAAACACAAAATTGTCTTAGTTGTGAAAGTTGGGCAGAAAAGGAATTTGGTAAAACAGAAATTGTGGGCGTCTATGGTGCCTTCGTCACTGTGTCAGATTTTCATGGTCCAATTATTTTGACTAACCCCACAAGAATCTTCATTTTTATTTTTAAATTCAAAAGTTGTGTGCATTGTTTCTTTGGCTTAACAAAACTAATTCATTTCTATTGTTTGCTCATCATTTATATGATGGTTTGCTAGACTTTGATTTGTATGTACATACATATATAGATATATGTAGCTTTACTAATTGATTTTCTATTGTAAATTTGTGATGCACAGCATGGACATTGGAGAAATTGAAGGTATGGATGGGGACTGGTTATCGTGAGCCTCACAAGAATTGATGATTTGATTCTTTTTTCTTTTTCCTTATTTTTTATTTAGATCAAACCTTTTGCTCTCTCCGTTTACCATTTTTTTTGGGTAGTTTTGGGAAAAGCCTTTTGCTTTTATCTTGAGATTATAATAAGGCTTGTCTAAGATGTCAAGGAAGGCAGGCCATAGAGAGAAATAAATGTTTGAAAGGAAGGAGTATGCCCTTTATGTTTTTTTGTCTCCTTTCTCAGCTTCATATGTTGAAATACTTTTGATATATAATATATAATGTCATTGTTTAGGATTTAATGTTTTTAATAAGAAGAATGCCTTGTGCGCTTTCTGAGAATGAGGTCTCAAATCTTACGTACCTCAGCAAAAATGAAAGAGAAATACCACGTATTGATGTCAAAAGCTTATTTTCAATATGAATTGCTTACCTTTCTTGTGAAAAGAAAATTTTCCAATAGGGCATTTAATTTCCTCCATTCATCTTTGTTTCTCCCAATTTAGGAGAGCAGGTGGGTGAGAGGACCAATTTGGGTCTGGTCTCTGTAACTCTATTCAAGTCTTAGCTTTAAAGGCATAATAAACAAATAAATACTTTGGCGGTTTTGGTATGTATCCCACAGATTTATTGGCAGGAAGCAAATCCGTGAAAAAATGGTTTGGTTTGGATTGTATCATGGGATTTTTTTTTAATTAATAATAATAATAATAATATTATTATTATATATATTTATATATTATTGGAACTATCAAGTTGTATTATACAATCTTTAAATTGGAGACAATTGGTATCTCAAACTCAATAGTTCGGAGATTTAGATCGATCAGATCGAGAACTGCTAACCGCATGTTTGTCATTGGTTATCAAGAAAAAGAGAACAAATTTGCATCTTTGGACTGACTAATTATAATATATTGAGACACATAAATAGTACACGAATATTATTACAGTGAACAACCTGTCCAAAAATATCCCAATTTGCTTGTTTAACTGAATTGCATGAATTTTAGATATCAACTTTTCCTAATATTTTAAAGTAAAATGTAAGCTTGAACATTTTTCTTTTTATGTAACTTAGAAGAGAAGTATATATATATATATATATATATATATACTAGCATCTTATTAATTAAAAACAAACTTAGTACAAACATTGAGCATATATTGAGCTTAAAAACCCTCTTTTTATTCTTTAATACTAATAATGGCTAGATAAGCTTACCCAAGACTATGTGATGGGCGGGTGAAAATATCAAAGGCTTTATTCCTCTTTTTCATAGTAGTCTTGGCTGCTATAAGGGCTAAAAGCTTCTAAAAACCAATTAGTCTTCCTCCAAGGACTAAACCCCATCTCTTGGCATATCTCATCACTGTGGTTGATACTGAATGTGGAAATGCAGTGTCTTTTGTGGAACCTTGTGGTCCTCTTCATGACCTCTAGCTCCTTTGTTACTTGATCAAGCATTTTCTCCACAGTTGGAAGCTTGAACTTCTCGTCCGCCAGCCAAGAGAGCCATTTACACCGCAGCTCCGCCGTGTGCAGATTCGAAACGCTCTCTATGTACCCCACAAATGCCATGTTTGGGATCAATGGATGAATAGTGCCCCTGGTACATATCCAATTTTTCATTATTAGACATTAGCTAGGACCAAAAAGAAAAAGAAACCTTCAATTTTTTGAAAAAATTATTTTCATGGTGACAAATTTAGTTTGATCAATAATCATGCTCATTTGATAAAAAATTTGAGAGGAATGCTAGACACATTTTCTTTCACACTCTTTTTTACACCATCCAGTCTCACAGTCTGACACGTAGATCTTACTATTTAGTTTAATATTTTAATAATACAATAAACCATACTGAAACTATAATGGAATTCACGTGTCAAGCAGTGAGACTGAAAGAGTGTAAAAGAGAGTAGCATTCCTCAAAATTTGGACTTCTTTGTAATTTGTTTAATTAATTTTTTTTAATGATTCTTAATTTCTTATTTAGAAAGATTACAGAAAATGTTGGGCTGGTTTGATTGAAATTTTTACAGTGAAAAAGAGTATTTTTTTTTTTCATCTAAAATATTCATTAACAATGAGTGGAACTTCCTGTTTATCTAAAATCTGAAGTTGGGTAGCTGTGGTTTTGAACTAAGTTCCTTAAAAATCCATTTTTTATATGTTTACCACACACTTTCGACCCAAAAGTTCTGGAATAAGTGATGTTAGCTTTTTAATAAGCTTTTTGAAACTGGATCTAAAATTCTTTTATTCTCAATGACGTACTAGCTAGCTAGATGTGAAATTAAGAAATTTTAGTACCTTAACGAGCAAAAAAAAAAAAGAAGAAATTTTAGAACCTAAAGAACCTGATATGTATTTTCTTCGTTCTAACCCAATTATAAAATGCGTGGGAAACACATGATTTTAAGGTATGAAATCTGACACGTATTGCAATATCCTCTTTAGCACGATATGCACATGAGTAACTACAAGGGCACTTGTATTTAGTTTAATTAGTTAAGATGTCCAAATAAACCAAGCTATCACACTGGCATAATCTATTGCATACATAATTTGCATGTTTAAGTGTCAATTAATTGTATTTTCACTTTAAATAATTTATTACCTGTACAAGGGCATGACCCCAGTAGAGTCCAAAACGAGGCTTCTAAAAGGCTCAGGTAGTATAGATTGGAGCTTTTTCTTCCCATCATAACCAGTGGCAAGAAGCACAACATCAGCTTCTAGCTTGGTTTGGTCTTCAAATTGAATACCACCACTCCAAAACGACCATTTCGAAGCTTTTTTGAATTTTATGTTTCCCTTGTCCGCCTCCTCAAAGAAATTCTCAGGCAATATAGCCATTTGGCAAGAAGCATAGTCCTCCTCAAAGGGATGATCCGGTTTTAGTCCGTACTTTATCAAAGGTAGCTTCCACATTAAGTATAACTCTATGAACTTGGAAATTGCCCTTCTCTATAAATATTAATTAATTAGTCGATAATTAGTCATTACATTAATTACGCAGTAATTAACACATAATTAGTAAGTTAAGAAAGAATTAGAAAAAAAAAAGGAAAAATGGAATTTTACCAAGGGGGAGAAAAGAAGGCATAAAAGGATTCGGAACCAGCCTTGGTTAGGCCTTTCGTGGAGAAATTGAGAAGACCTTGTTGAATAGAACAAGAAAAATGGTAGTCCCCATATCCAATATGACGGAACGGTCCAATGTAGAGTCCTTATCACCATTGTGCATGGTTGCCCGTTGGCTCCTTTAACCCACAAAATGAATAAATAAAGAAATAAAATAAGATAAAGAGGGGAAAGGGACATATAAAAAAACCTCAAATGCAAAGCAATTTCGTCAACCACATTTTCTATATATCAAGACCAAGAATCAAACAAAATTTATATCTGGCATGCATTTTGTATTATTGAAAAAAAAAATTGTTACGTATAGAATAAAAATACAAAGAACAAAATTAATCCAACTATTACGTTACAAAAAAATTTCATCCCACTATTTTCCTTGTGCATTTATACTTTACAGCAATTTTTTTTGGAATACTTTTATCCTTCTAGTCAAATTCATAGATTCTCGTATTATTATTATTATTATTTTAAAACTGATTTATTTATTTATTTATGCTTTCTGTACCCGAAGTAGCCCCCGAAATAACCAGAAACTCCTAAAAGCCCACGCCGAAGCCCGTCTAAAAGTGGGGTCTGGCAACTCTGGTCGAATAGCTGATGATTAGGCTCGGTTGTACATGGCCAGCTGAATTATTTTTTTTTATTTTTTTATTTTTTGCGCTTAAGGTCAACAAAAATTATTATGATTTGGCAGTAGTACTAATTAAAGCAGGAGACATATAGATATGCTGCTTTATGATGAGGTTCTAATTGGTCAACGAGCCTAAGTACTTATATCAAGTTAGTACAGTGACCAGTAGTTATTGTCAGCCAGCTTGACCATTGGACAGTGACGAAGCATATATATAGATATATATACACATATATATATATATGTACATGAGTCGTTATTAGTCGTGTACATGTTAATTTATTTTTCTTTTGAAGGAAGAAACCAATGATATATATTGTTAATTTGTTACTCCTTTTCAGTAATTAAAAATAAAACATAGCGGCTGAGAATTAACTTATATAATTTTGAGTTATATACATATATTACATAATATATATTAACTTAATATTATGTTGCATTATTTAAGTTATTTTTTCAAGATAATTTCTCGAGATAGTAACATCACTCTATTTAAATATATTATATTGCATTATTTGAGTTATTTTTTCAAGATAATTTCTCAAGATAGTAACATCACTCTATTTAAATACGCACCTTGATTTGCTTCTGCGCACTCCATAGCTAAATCAATGGCTGATTTCTTGTAACCAATAATGGCAACCTTTTTCCCTTTCAAGAGAGAATGAGCAGCTTCTTTGTCGAGCTTGGAGTACTCCATGGAATGCAAAACTTTTCCAGTAAATACTTGTCCACCACTACTATTAATGGACGAGTTATAATAGTGAGTTGGCATTCTTGGTATGTCTCCATATTTTCCAATGCATACCACTAGAAACTCAAACGCATACCACTGCTAGATCAATAAACACGTTATAAGTTAACAATTCTAGAGTACAAAGATCCGACGAATTATTAACAAAATTTTAATTAATTATTCAAGAGTTTGATATATATATATATCTTTTTGGAATTTTTGCTTGTAAGGCAAGGCTCTTGAAAATTGTATTAGAAACCACTTTTTCGCCACAAAAAAGCAGTTCCAAAATTAGTCAATATGTCTTAACATATATCAATTAGCACAACCGTATATACGAAATGGTTAATGACGACTCTTTAGTCCTGGTCTCCTGTACTGACTATTAAAGTTCAAGTGGAAAGTTATTCAATTATTAACGCTGACGGTAAAAAATCATGATAATCACATGATTCTAGTCTAATCTTTATTATTGTATATATACTCTTATATGATAGTATACATGCGGTCTTCTTTATACTCGTGATTCTTACCATGCCACCATACTTTAGCAATTAATTAATATCTCTAACAAAGACCAAAAACTTAAACTTATAAGGTACACGTAGTCGTACACACACTCATATATACGTCTAACCATGTGCTATATGAAGGTTAAAATCTTCGGTAAGGACTTGCGATGAATTATATATTATATTTGTGTGTGTGTGTGTGTGAAAATTTGTGTAGCCGAAGGTTTTCATGAACAGAGAATTAGTTAACAATAATCATGCATGCAAAACAATATAACTAACGTATATTATTATAATATATGACTTAGGTAGTAATAAAAACCACTTGAGCCTCAGTAGGAGGTCATGACCTGATGCATGATCATCAATACCTGAACGGCGTCATTTGATTGATTAGATGTGTCCTGAACGGCAACCTCCCAAACGGGATGGCCTTTCAAGAGAGGCCCGTACTCACCAACCGGCTGCTTCTCTGATTGGTCGAATGTTGTTGTTGTTGTTGTTCTTCCGGTGTGGTCGAGACCAACATAACGAATCTGGATCACCTTGGAGTTAAACTTGATGTACTTCAATACATCAAAGTGTTTGGCATAGCCGTACAAGTAATCCAAGACCTGCAAGTGAGAAGGGAAAGTAGAATTGTCTCTATCGGGCCAAGGGTAGTCGGAGAACTCGTAATCACATCGAGGTGTTTGGAGTTTGGTGCAACTGTATGAACAGTGCTTCCAAACACCCCCTATGGAGTCCGTGGCCTCCAACACAACAGGGCTGTGATTCGAGAGCTGTTTGGCTGCGGCGATACCGCTAATCCCGGCCCCGATTATTCCTACTTTGGACACTAACGTAATCTGGTTTTGCTTGTTATCGGCCATAATATATATATATATATATATATTTATATTATGGACAGTGATATTGCTACTACTACAAGCTCAACAAAACGTGATCAGAAGATGGCTTGCAATTAATTAAGCTACCAGATGTGTTATAGTAATGGCTTTACGAGATGATCAAAGGTGTCCTATTTATAGTTGTTGAGGGGGACGACTTCTTCTATTTCTTTTTCTTTTTCTTTTTTTTTTTGGTGTTTTTTTAAAATACATGTACCTAATTAATTGAACGTCTATTAAATGTCTTACTCTCTATGTTTTTTAATTAAGTAATGTTGGTTAGGTTTAATTGTCGTTCATGATTCGTTAATTATATCTCTTCCTTGTATAGACTCGGTATATGATTATATGTGATAATATTTACTCCCAAAAAAAAAAAATGACACACACAATAAGGTAAAATTAATTGTAATTACATATGGTTCGATTCTCTATGATTTTTTTTATCAATGTGTAAAAATTCCAACTGATATATTTTGTACATATACTACGTACACATTTACAGTGTGATAAGTTAACAAACGAGGTTTATGTATACGTATTACCCAATATGTATGGCCGGTATTTATAATCGGTTGCATGACAATATAGTGGAATATTGACCCGGAATTTGTAATAGATTTTCTGTTGATGATTTGTCAGGGAAGTCAGTTTATCGATTCACTTAATTTTACTGGATGGAATATTTAGAATTTTTTTTCCTCGATTTTTTTTTTCTCATGGGAGTTTTTATATCTAGATAGGTTTTAGAATGCCAATCTTTCCCTTTATTTGGTTTTCCCTTTCTTTCTTCGGGACTAGTATGATAATTGTCACGAACTTTGTAATCTTTTTCCTTTTTGAATAGATTAGCTGCCTTTTTGCTTTGGGCTCTTTGGGACTGTTGATCGGTGCTAACATAGATGAAATATGTGGTTAGCATTTCCTTCTTGCCTTGGCTGTAAAGTAGTTTTGATTTATTCAAATTAATAATTTACTAATAATAATAATAACCAGTCGCATGACATTATGTGAGACAAAATGTTATCTACTTACATATCCGTATGCACTGTGCATGAGATGTTTGAATTGTGATTGCTGGGGACGGCTATATGTGTGTGTGTATATATATTGGTATTGAAATAGAGTAGTGATATCAAGCGTTTTCTAATAGTAGTTTTGAAAAATTTTAAATTATATTCTAGAAAATCTGAAATTTTTTTCTCTGTTTTCATACATGAGTAAGCATATAATTTATTATAATAAGAACGGTTTGAAATCGCTGATACGCGCGTTCCCATGTCAGAGTAAAGAATAAATCAAGTGGTGTTTGACTCTTTGTATTATGTATTAAATGTTTTCTGGCCCAGATCAACGCACATGTGAGATACTTGCGAATGCTCAAGGATTAAAATTTAGTTGACTTAAGGTGATATTCCAAGTTTTACTTCGCTAGTGTTTTATAAATTGAATATGAATATTGCAGTTTATTAATATGTTGACTGATTTTTTACAATATATAAAACGTAAAAAATTGCCCTCTCTAAATTTATTTTTAAAATATAATGATTCAAGAAAGGAATACTCAGCTGAAAGCCTGAAACATTTATGTTAATTTTTTATAGATTAGTTGGAGACCCTGATTTGAAAGCTCGTACTCGGTCCAATGGATAAATAATATCATTGACCTTATATAGTTTTCATGTTACAATATAACATATTTTTTTGACTGACTAGACGGTTAATTCCCATTCTTTTAATTTGTTGACTAATGCATTAGCACCACGCATGCACTTGCAATAACTTAATTAAAATGATGTTTTTGATCAAATTGGATAATTGGCGCTATTAGTTACATGTTTGACACATGGCATGCACTCAAATGAAAGAGGGCCATTTTCTTATGCCCATTTGAATGTAGTTGTGCTAATCGAGAGGTAAAGAGCCAAGTACATTAAAATTTTCAATTGTTCATACGATAAATCTCTATTCTTAATCATGCAAGTTATGTATATGTTATATTATCTGGATATAGCTGATTGTTGCAAGTATTATTTACTTACTTTATTGCCATGAAAAGTTCATTTATTGGAATGGTCCCATCTCCCCTTTCAAGCATACGAAAAGCTCCTGATTATATTCGCATACATAATTTGTAAGAAGCCATATTTTGGTCAAAATAAAATAAAAAATAAAAAGAGCAATTCCTGAAAAAAAAAAACTTCTTAGTTTTACACACAAACATTTGTACTGGAATAGTATATATGTCCTGAGTATTGAGTGATCATTTTCTATTTTTCTTCTTTTCCACATTGATTTTCTACTCTTAAGCAGGAATCGGAATATCAAAGAAAATAATAAGAGGTGCAACTAACATACAATAATTGAGAGCACAAGAAACATCAAAGAAGAGGCGATGAACCTTAAAAGAAAGTTCGTCCAATTTTGGAATAATCTTCAATAAGAATATATGTATACATGTATATATGAAGATAGACAAATGGAGTGAGGAATTAATGCATTTAAGAATAAATAAATTAAGTCCTTTGTCTAATAGCAAGCATGCAGGAAACGAACACGGAACAACCAATTAAATATTAGTCAATTTCATGCAGAACAACCAATTAAATATTAGTCAATTTCATGCAGCCCTAAGGGTGATAATCTATGTCAAAAAATTGACATGTTCCTGTACATTTTGACCAAATATACATGAGTATTTGTCTCTTTAACAAGTTTTTGCTTCTTTAATAGGGAAAACTTTTCCACCATTTTTCTTAGATATATAAGTGGAAGAAAAATTTTGAGATTTTGACAAGTATTGTTGCGGGGCTAGATAATAATACTAGCCAGTCATGACGGAGCCAAGATTTCTTTTCAATGAGGTCATTAGACAACCTAATTTGTTTTTTCCCGATTAATTCAGATTCTGAATGTAATAATGACACAAAAGATAAAGTGACTTGCTTATCAGAGAAAGAAAAGAAATCAAAAACGAAATTTCCACATTCAAGAAATTTACATGAAAATACAAACCTAAGAACTAATTAATCTTATTTCAATAGATAAAAGCATCTTGAGGATTTATTTTTTATCTATAATTATTTTATTTTCTCTTTGAGATTCGGAGTAGCAATAACACATAAAGTCAGTCTTTCAAAATCCCATTTTTTTTTGGGGCCGGAGTCTATTGTCACCCTTTTTATCTGCACTCCCTATCCTATAGCTAAATACATATCTTAATTATGTTTAAAACTTAATAACTACTTAATATACCTTTGATTGTTACTAAACTATCCTTTTATTATAATTACATTTTTTCTCTTCTCACTTACACCCTTTTTCATTCCTAATCTTCTTTTTTTGCCTTTTCTTCTCAAAAATCCACCCTCTTTTATCTTTTTCATATTTTTCTTTATGCATCTCTAGTCTTTTTAACCTAGAAAACTCAAGTTGATCACTCATTTTTTATAAGCGAGTTATAAAAATTGACAATTTAGCTTTATAGGTGCTGAACATGAAAAATATTATACATGATTATTTTTTCAATAAATTACTGTGAAAATTTGAGTTTTGTATAATAATCATATAAAATATATGTAGATACACATATATTAGCCTTATAACTCCTTATGGTGACCGTTATTTCGGGAAAAAAAAAATTACTCCTAGTGGTGATTGTATATGTAAAATATTATACGAATCGGAAATTTTGGTAATACAGGATATATCTTCGGTAGGTGATAAACAAAAACCATAAAATCCAGAGGTTATATGGTCCAAGTCTTATGAAGGTACTGAGGTGATTTCACGATCCTAATTTTCGTATCACTCATTTCACGCCAAAAGTACAATGGCTCTTGTAGATATGACAAATAAAATTTAATCATCGTATAATTTTTTAGTTCATATTATTTGTATTTAAGATATATATATATTTATGAGTAAGTTTTCAGTGAGTATTTTTGTTTTTGCTCTATGGATAGGTAAGTATGACTAATTTTGTAGCCAACTGGGGTTAGCTCAGTTGGTCCAAGGTTTGAGGGTTGTGTGTGTGTGTTTGGGGGGGGTCAGGGGTTCAAACCTTGGTAGTGTGTGTGTGTGTGTCATTTTCCTTTAATTTGTAGTAAGTGGTGGTCATTAGTTAAGCCCCACTTTTTAAAAAAAATAATAAAAAGTATGACTAATTTTGAAATAAACTTATAGTAACACATCTCATTTAATATATTAATTTCCAATTCATTTTTTTTATTTCTTTCCTTTTTGAAAATTTAATTTTTTTTAATTATCTTTAATTTAAAACTATATATACTATTGTATCTTCAATATTTTATAAAATTTCTTTTTAACTATACGAAATGTAAATCCTAGGTAGCATAATTTTTATATTATGAATAAGTTATTTTCTTAAATAAAAAAATTACGAATAAAGTAACTACATTGAAAGAAAATTTATTTGAAAAATAATTATGCGTGAATCAACTTAAAATTTATACATCTTTTGTTGTTTTTTTTTCTAGCGATTAAGATAGTTGAGAGTGATTTGGGATTATTAAGTATTTTTCATAAGTTTCATTTTCTTATGAAAAAAAAAGATAACAAAAAAAATTAATCAACTCATCAGGTTACCCATCTTTTTTTGTTTTAAATATCTTTCTATATTTATGTATGTATTAATTATAATAAATTTTTTTATAAATCTACCAATATTATTTTAGCCATTAGATTAAAATCTAATAGTCCAATTTAGAGTACCCATCGATGGAGTAAAAGTAAAAATTCTTATTGAAACATCACCATATATATATATATATACACACTTTCGAAAAGAAAAATATTGTTTACAAGACGTGTGTAAAGAGATATTCTTAAAATTGCTTATATACTAAAAGTAATTTTGTTCATAGTTATTTTGGTAATTAAAAAATTACTAATAAAAGGAATGAGAAGAATAGAGAGAGATGGGTGTCAATATACACGTTTGTTTTTTTTTTAGTTCTCTCTGGATTTTATTTTGAAATCTTTATAGAAAATGATAGTTCAAATTTAAGTTGGTCTTTTGAGTTGGGGTAAAAGAGACGATTCACACTTTAGAATAGTGATGAGCTCAACCGGGAAAGTAGAAACATCTCATCTTGCATGTACATTTAGGCTCCGTTTGAAATTTAGATTTTTGAAGGGAAAGAAAAAAAAATTCTAACGGATTCCATTTTCTCTTGTTTGGATTAAAACAAAAAATAATTGAATTTTTTTTCAAAAAAAGCAAAAGCTTGATTTGATGTTATTTTTTAGTATATTATAAAATATTGACACATTAATTAGTAAAACAAAAAATGTGAAAATAAAGTTCTATAAACTTTTAAAAAAAATATTTTTCTCTTTCTTTTTCTATGACTTTTTCTTTGCAATTTTTTTCTCTTCAAAATCCGAATTCCAAACAAGGCCTTAGAAAGAAAAGAAATTTAGTCACGGCCATGGCTCCACTTCGCTCCACCGTTGGTTGTCTGGCACTGCCCATGCACTTTAATATCGGGTTTTAGCAAAATGGATTATAATAAATATTTTTTTTAATAAAAAACTAAAGGACTAGAAATATCAATTGATGTATCAAGTATATAATTAACTAATTTACTCAGTATTAAAAATAATATAAGTATATAAATTAAATAGCGGATTATTCCCATAAAAAAATAAATAAATAGCGGATTATTGTTTTTGACCTTATTCCAAAGTTCAAGGTAAAAAATAAGACAACACATCCCCACCCATGCATCAACAAGATTTGACCCAATTTGAACAATTCAACCAGATTCGAATATCTTCGGGAAAAAAAAATGTACAACCACATATTTATTTTTGACTTGGGGGAAAATTTTTGACCTCGAACACAAATTTAACTGACGTGGTCGAAAAATCAAATCTGGACGAATCTAAACGTCATTTTTCCTATTCTAAATGTGTTTTATAACTGAAATTTTCCATACAAATCGAATCTAAAACACTAATTATTAATGCCAAAACCTCTATTTTGCATTTTCTTTCCTAAAAATGCAATCCAACAACAAAAAAAAAGTATAGATAAGAAGACGATGACGAAGATGAGGACTTGTTGGTCGGAGATGGAGCAAGAATGTAATAACCAGATTTCTAAATGGGTATTTCGGTAATTTAAATCAAATGAAATTTTGCTAAATTTAAAAAAAAAAAAAACTGCAATGAATATGGACTTAATTAAGCCTAGGTGCATTTGGACTAAATTGAAAAAAAATTTGACAATCAGGGGCTAAATTGTAAATATATAAGGGAGAAATTGAAAGAATATTTTAAAATTTGGGCAAAAGTGCAATTATTGAAATAGTGTCCCACACGTTCTGAGAGGGACATGTGTGCTATAGTTCCTGAAGTTGCCTTTAAAACCCTGGAGTCTCTTCTCTTTTTCGCGAAGGCCCTTGAACACCTCAAAACCACCAGTCGTCAGCCACTGTTCACGAGCGGCTGAACTACCGCCCTACTGGCCAGATGCACCGGCCCGCATGGTGCGCCGCCCAGGGACGATGTCGCACCGTCCTTCCTCGCCGCCTGACGCCGCCTAGAGCCAGAGATCGAAGCCTTCAAAAAAGACACTTGCCGAATGATTTTTCGACCGTTGAGCCACCGTCTGATGTCGCATGCCCACACCATCGATACGTGACACCTCATCGTGAGGTTGCCATCCATCTCTGACAGATCTTGACTAGTAACTCGCTGCCGGTGAGTATTTTCCAAGTTTGGCCATTTTTCGAATTAAAATATGGTATGTTATTAACTATTTAGGAGATAAAAATTATATGATGTAAAAGATGAGTTTGAATCATGAGCAAATACGATTTTGTGGCGTTAAAATGATATCCAGAAATACGTTAATTTTTGAATTGAAAAAGTGGACGTTTTTCTAATTATTTTGAAAAAGTGATATTTTTATAACTTTCGGATTTTAAAGCTCAATTAATGCTCGGGACTTCGAAACTGAATTCGGACTTCGAATTCAGACTTAGTGAGGTTGAGAGATAAATTTTGATATAAAAATATCATTATATTCTAAAGTGGTACGAAAATCGAGATAATAGCTCGCAAATATTATCGTTTTGTGTGCCACAGGCTGGGTTCCACATCGGGACCCATTTTCGACAAATTAGATGTCTAACCTAGTATTTTTGGTGCTCTGAATATAGTGGTGGTATCTGTTTCTCAATATGAGGGTTCGGTGGAAAAGTCATTTTTTCAAATGGACTTACCAGGGATCCTAAAACGACCGTACAAACACCCAAGTGACCAATGGGAATTTCTTCGAGCGTCATTTACTTGGTATTACTACCATATAGAGGTAGGAGTGTAATTATCTAGTTTTATACCTGTTTTGATTTATAATTGCATTATAATTGATTTATGAAAAATCGTGGTTTATGTGATGGTTTAATAAGTTATGGAAACACGTTGGATTATACTGGGATTGGAATGTGTAAATTTTTATACGTATTTTTAAATTGTGATTATAAAGTAATACAACGGTGTGCTGCCTGTGTTACAGTAAATCCCAGAATAATGCCAAGTGGAATTTTTAAAGCATGATTTGATTAGTTCTTTGATGCATGGTTATTGTAAACTATTAAATATTGTACATACCATAGGATCTTAGGCATCTTAGGCATGAGATATATCTTAGGCATCGCGATGGTAAGTGGGTGGCCAGTATCCCCGCCCTCGGTGAGAGCCCGTAAATCTGCGTGGGATCTTCTGATTACTCTCACTCAGTAGGCAGAGTCATTCAGTTATCCTTTCGGTTCGGTAGGCATAGACACATAGGTATCCCTCCGGTTTTCTGGGATAGGTATCAGGTAGAGAGTACTTAGTACACGTAGTACGAGTTTCTCTGGTTCGTGATGAGAGGATGCGAGCTCATGGGATGGGATGATTTATGATATGTACAATGACGTGGTATTATTTTTTGTTTTGAATATGTGAATATTTTGGATATCAACTAATTTATGAACTTGGTTTATAAATGGAATTTGGAAAAGGAATTAATCATGCATCTTTGGTAAAATTGCATCCATTTGAAAAGGTAATTGAATTTCTACTGAGCATGTGAATGCTCACTCTCCCTACTTCTCCTACTTTTAGGTATTCGTCTATTTGAAGTAGTAATCTCGGCGGTCAGACAAGCTGCGTAGCTTGTACTTGCTTTGTCACTCCTCTTCCTTGATGAGTATCTATTCTCTGTTAATTTCTTTTTTCTTGTCAACTTATTTAGCCAAGATCAATAACTTTACTAAGTAGATATATAAGGATGATTTTCTTATTAATTTGAAAACTTGAAACTACAAGTGATTTAATGTAAATTATTTTGGACATTAAACTAAAATTTTCAGTTAAATTCAATTTATTAAAATTGATGGTTTCAACAAGTATTCAAATAAGATAATTGAAAATTTTCCAAAAACCTTATCGGGTATTTTTCTTAAGTAATTAAAAACTAATAAGGATTTTGAATATTATAGAATTCATAATAATTTGAGGATCAAAACGAAGTTATCTAATACTCGATTTCTCCTGAATTTAGTAAAATTAATACTTTATTATATTTTCACGTAAAATTACTATAAGTCACAGTTTTGGATTTCCGGTCGTGACAAAGAAGAAGAGGACAATGAATGGTGGATGGTGGAGAGTACGGCTAGGGAAGAAGAAGACTTTTTTATTTTTATTTTTTTTCCTCCTAGATGTATTTAGATTTTCAGCATATTTTAGGGTCTCGTAAAATAATTTTATATAAGTGGCAAGTAAGGCAATTTTTTTACTAAGTTATTGAGCAAGATTTACTTATCATCAAAAGAACATTAATTGTCCCATGGTGTAGATTCCGCTAATTTGAATTTAGTTTATTGGTTAATATACCTAGTGTAAAATTTTTTATATTCGACCATTTACTTATTAAAAAAAAAAAGTAACCATTTACTAATATGTGGGGTAGAAAGGAGACAGTTTACTAAAATTACTCCTTAAATCGATAATAAACTAAAAAGCTCTTTTATCACCACCACCGATTATTAATTATTATTAATACCAGCTTTCAACGATCATAATTTCTACATAGCGACATTAAAAATACTCTTTTATCATTACTTATAATTATTGTTATCAATTTTAAAATAATCATAAATATATATGCGTGTATATTAGGTAATGCATAACTTTATATGACTGGGTAGTCTTGATTGGTAATAATATTCCATCTTCGATATTGAAGTTTAAGATTATTAATCCTTACTCTTAAAAAAAATTATGTGACCTGTCTTATTATAAAGATACATGATTTTGATTTTAAGGACATCGTGGTATTTTTTTCTCCCTAAGATATATTTCATCCCTTGGTGTATGGGAAACTTTAGTACTACAGTTGAAGATCTTGACTAGTATAATCAAAATTGCAGATTTCTTGGAAATAATAGCTTGTCTGGAGTCCTTCCAAGCCAACAGAGTGATGGACTTGATAATATGTAAGGCATCTTATTGCTATATCATATTATAATTAATCTAGAAAGCAACTGTATTTAATCAGGTATATATATGCACTTTGCATTCTCTTTCTTTCATTAACCATAATCTCTCTTAGTAAATGTACATTCTTTCACGTATTGAATATCATATATCTTGTCCCAATTACCTCAGAACCTCTAAAACAAAAATTATTGCAAGAGTTGTATTTTATCTGAACACGTCTTATCAAATAATCATTGCAAGCATTGTATTTATTTATTTTTATCAAGTTGCTAATTGCTAACTTAACCACAGTATTTTGGTAAATATTTATTCTCTTATTAACTCATACATCCTGGTAATATATTTAAGTTAATGAAATTATTAATATTCCCAAATTAATGATAATACTTATAAGCATGAGCCATAAATACCATATTTTCATTTCTTTTTGTAAAAAAACACAATATATACGCATTGATACACCGTGAAATCAATTGAAAACATAGATCCCACTAATGAGAGGGGCCAACTTTTCTCTCATAAATGAATCCTTTATCCCCACCTACCCTTTTTTTTTCAATCAAACTAAGAAATTTATTCATTAATCAAATAAGCTTATTTTGATAATGTGATGAGGGAGTTAACTACCAACAAATCAAGTATTTTTATGTTCAAATAATTGTATGTTCTCAAGTATTTTTATTGGTTTGATGTTATTTTGTGTTTTTGTTATAAGAGAATAAGAAATAAGATATAGTGTATTTTTGGGCACTAAAATAGAGATTTTTAATGCCTTCTTGGGAGCTAGCAAAGCCGATTGAAACACGGTGATTTGTAGCCATTGGAGTACAAGAAAATATTCTCTAAAAGATTTGAGCAATACAATATTGATTGGTAGCTTAAATGTGCAAAGAAAGACTCATTGGAGAGTTTGGATAGCAAAGATGGCGCTTCAGCACAATTCATTGGCACTGATTTTTGGCAAACAGCAAGGGGAGCACCATGGCTCTTGAATAGTACTGCAGAGAAAAATTTCCAGAATAATGAGCGCCACGGCACTGGCTGTTAAGCGTCATGACTCTTGAACAGTAGTTTGCCACAACACTATCTAGAAGGAAAAAAGTTCCAGAAGGACCAGAACTATGAGCGATGCGGTGCTGTCCAATGAGCGCCACGGTGCTCTCCTGCATCTGTAGCTACATTTTTAGCGAGATTTCTAATACAATCTCGGCCCTTGATTGCATTCGATCGAATGGTTAGATTTTCTTCCGTATTAGGTCATTTGGGTACCCTATAAATGCTTACTTAAGCCTCCATTTTAAGGTATAGAGAGTTGGAGAGGAGACACACCTTAGAGCTCAGAAAAATCTTAGAGAGAAGAGAGCCTTGGAGTTGAAATTTGGAGAGGATACTTGGGAGAGATGCTTGAAGAATTGAAGGCTTGGAGTTCTACCT
Source organism: Trema orientale (assembly GCA_002914845.1). Classification (NCBI taxonomy): domain Eukaryota; kingdom Viridiplantae; phylum Streptophyta; class Magnoliopsida; order Rosales; family Cannabaceae; genus Trema; species Trema orientale. The sequence continues at coordinate 135,818 of JXTC01000354.1, forward strand.
CCACAAAAGAGTTTTCTCTTCCTCTTTCGTACCCTAATATTATTTGAATTTTGTATTGTGCTTGATTTATGAACATATTTAGAATATAAATTTCTTATTGAGATTAGTAATGGATTCTTCTATATTGAAATTAATTGCTATATGCTAGGGGAATGATGTAACTTGTTCTTTGATTCTATGTCTTGATTTTCTTATATGTTCTTTAATATTTGTCTAGAATGTATTTATGCTACTCTATATTTAATGCTTCTTGATTAATTGGTCACTAATCGGATGATTTAGTTTCTAGAATTCTGCACTCGAGATAAGGAATTTTAGATACGACCATATGATAGTATAACCTAAGAGCGTATAGAGTTCGAGAGATCATGTACCTTCTGAAGCTATGATTGAAGAACCATTGAATATAATGAATTCTTAATTTCTAGATTCAGGATAAAGATATTAGAATCAAAATTTAGGAATAAGAGAACAGAAATAACTTCAGGTTCTTGGCTTATAAACTAGGAATAATTAATTAGAACGCAATTGGTAATCCAAAGACATAATTGATAGTTATTTATTTAATTATAAATTCATTAAGTTTGCTTACCTAGATAAAATTAGGTTATGATAATTCCAGTACTTAGTAATAATTTGGCATCCAATTCCTCGTGAGATCGAATTTTATCATTTTATTACTTGTTTACGACCCGTATACTTGCGATTATTATACGTATATGTATTTCGCGTAACATTACTAGTTTGATACAAAAATTGCATTACAAGGAGCGAACATCAATGAAATCATAGTCTTCTACTAATGAATAATCAATGAGGAAATGCATAATATAACAATGGTATAATTACAGTTCTATGAAATATTCCTCTTTTTCCTTTTAATCACCATATACTATCAGAGTTGACTTACTATCACTTATTTTTCTATTTTTTTATATTTTTTATAAATAGATCTTCAAAAGTTTAATATCTTCTACATTTGAATCTTGCAAGTATTTAAAAGAAAACCACACAAGAATTAAGGAAAACTTAGTAATTATTAAAATTAATAAAATTCACATAAATCTAGAATCAAGCGAGAGAAAACATCTACTAACTGTAGATTTATGCTAATAAATAATGCTTTTACATATAGATAAGAATTATTGAAGGAAAAAAAAAAGATCCTACCGAGAGATCCTAAGAATTCGCCTCTCTGAAAGAATGGAGATCTAGATAGATGAAAATAAAGCGGTTGGGAATTGAAAATATGAGCCTTTATATCTACCACATATATACATTTATGTTATGAAAGAAACGTCTTAACACTTTTCTCCATTTTCTTTTACTTTAGCTTTTTATTTTTCCATCCTACTTTTTTCAATTTCTTTTAAAAAAAAAAAAAAACTTCATTCATTCCAATTATAAATTTATTAAAAAAATCGTATTAAAAAATAAATAATAACGATAGTCAATCAGTCAAACTATTATATTTAACTTGCGCACACATAAAAAGAATAAAAAATAATGCACGAGATCTAAATGATGTGTACGTAAATTCATAAGAGAGATGACAATAGAGCTCCATCAAAGAATTTCAAATTACCTACCACCTCCTGATTTGCCTTTTTGATTAACACAATGATACATCTTCCAAAACAGAATGATCTTTAATGTTATAAATTTTTCCAAATCAAAATCCTAGAAGTTTTAAAACTATAAGAAAAACACAAAATACTAAACCAAATCAATAGAAATAAACATATCTCTCTCTTATTTCTATTTAGAAATAAGAGAGAGATATATAAATAGAAATAAATATATAGTGCGGTGAAAGTAAACCCACTTAAAACTAAATAAATGGGATTAAAAACCTCCACACATAAGAAAAACGTACATTAGGAGGAAAAAATCTAATAGGGGAATCCTACTGGAGGGAAAGATTAACAAGCATCTCGATCTCCCTCTTAATTTGGTGTGGCGTAAATCAATATAGGTAGACATTATTAGTGAGACAAAAGTGGAAAATTTCGTACAAAGACAGACTCTTTTCCTTTTCCTTATTTTTATCAAGTGTCTTATAGCAAATTGACCGAATTTTAAGCTCATTTTAAGTAAATGACTTTTTTGTAAATGCTATAGCAAAATAATTTGTACATTAGTATATATATCAAATGTGAAATATGATATACCAAATTTAAAAATTAATATACATAAACTAAAACTGATATATAAGTAGATATACCAAATTTAAAATACAACCATTTGATTATTAAAAAAAAAAGAAAAAACAGATATTTATTAAAAAGAAGTATCTGAAAATGACACACACCTTAATTTCTCTTTTATCTTTTATTTAATTAATTTCCATGAGCTTGTAATTTGTTGTATAATTTCCATTGATATTCTCAGAAGTAACCAACAAAAGGCCACGAAACTTCATGAAAGGTATAAATATATAAATTAAACAAGAGAGTGCTTTCGCAAACAATACATTAGTACTTCCGATCTTTAAAGAAAGAGACCTAAGCAAGTTACTTGGATAATTAGAACAGTGGAAAATTGAAGAGCAGCCGCTCGGATTGGGATCGGAATATTGATTTTTTTTTTTTAAAAAAAAGGAAAAAGAAATTGTACGTCACTAATACCAATTCCAAATCCCTGAAAGAGAAATCATGCAGCTGTACTTATTCAGCAATATTTGTCCTGTTCTGTACCAAATGAGCAGGAGAAAATTCTTTATTAGGTCCAACGATCGACTAAGTCGACCTCGTGCTTTTGGAAGCATGAATCTAATGCTGAAGTTTTAATTCGACACAACTAGTGTATGTACATTTGTTACTTTCATGTATGCTGTCAATTCTTTTGTTAATAATTAATGTTGACTTGGCAATAAAGGACATAAATCTCACAAGTAACAAGTATATGTTAGTGATCATCAACTTTTTTGAGTTTGACAACAATTATAGATATACATAGATTTATAGTGTAAATAAAATTTGCTTTTAACAGTAGTGAAACGGGTGATGCAAAATTTTTTTTCAAACAATATACTGACAACATTTTCACTTCCATCTCGTTTTCAAAAACAATAAACAAAGCATGAATGTTGCCAACAAGTTATTAATTAGGACTTATTTGACAATATTTATGTTTTCTGTTTTGAAAGGAAAATGGATGATCAACATTTCTCAAACAATATTTGGACAAAACATATATATTTTGCCAACCGGATCAGTCTTTCATACATAAAAGGAAAAAAAAAAAGGTCAGGGTGGATGGGAATTTATTTATTTGGAAGTGCTAGTGTGAATAAGAAGTAGAATAATATAATTATATATATTTTTTTTTCAATTAAAAACGACAGTGGACCAAGCTACAAATTAAAGAATATATGCCAAAAGATACAAAATTAAAGGATATACAAATACAACTACGAGAAACAAATATTTGGAACAAAACAAAATATCGAGCATTATCTACTTGGGTTTTTGTGGGAATTCGCACACAGACACACACATGTATATATATATATGTATAATATACATCTATATACATTGTACATGTGCATTAAATTTGATCCGTTTAGAATATTATAGAGGTTGAGCAATAATCTCTATTGACTCTTGTGTTTACATAGTGGTAACGTGGCAATAATCTACCTACATATACACAGTTGTGTTTTTTTTCTTTTTTTTCCGATGTTGGAAATTTTCTTATGCTGATATTGACTTTGTTGTCTATACCTTAAAGTTAAAACAATTGGCCTTCAACTCAAACGAGGTGCATTTTCTCACTCCATCAGAAATTCAGGTTTCTTTTGCGAAACCCAACCAAATTTGATTTTGCCTTTTTTCTTTGACGGTGAAAGTTTGAAAATTGCATCTATTTGCATAGAAAGTTGCTGTTACCCATTTCTACTTGACATGGATGGAGTACTCTAGTATAGTATCAATTAAACCCCAGTTAATTTCTATGTCGTTTTCTCTTTTACTTTTTCTTAGTCAAATTAAACTAGAGAAAAACTATATACCCAAAAAAAAAAAAGAAACTTGACAGTATTGTTGTCACCATCACTGAAATTTCGAGGAGAGAACTTCATCAATTGCCCAACAACCGTGTTATTTCCCTGTCTAAATAGTTCTATAGAGACCCATTACTTAATTAGTCAAGACAGATCAAGTGTTTCGATATAAATAACCATTTCTTGTTACTTAATTTTGATCTGACTTTACTTAAAAAGTATTTGACTTTGGACAAAGATTTGTTGGGCTTAATTACATGTCATTATTATATCGGACCTTGCATTGAGTCGTCTCCAAATTGAGTTATGTATCTGATTCAACAAGTGTACGTGGCTTTGATTTTTTGACATGTTCTAATCTAAAAATCATGATCAGCTTGCCAAATCTCTTGTTGTTCTAAAATAATATATTTTGGGCTTTTTCTTCAAGAAATCTTCAATTTTCAATCTTCAATGTGGGTGAGTGTTTGCTCTTGTTTTTGGAAGTTTAGGGGCTAAGTACGATTATTAATTACGAGTGGTCTTTCTTTATAATATTTATGTACATATTAAGTCGCAGGATTCACAATTTGAGGACTATGACTTACGGGTCAACATTTGACTGAAACATGTTTCTCATAGTTTCAATCGTCGACTTTGTGCGCAATTCTAAGTTTCTAGTGCAAATAACTATTAGAGTGGAGACAGAAATTAATAATACTTTTTTTTTGAAGGTTATAATACCATTTTAATTAGAAAGAAAAAAGAATGAGAGAAAGAAAGAAAGAAAGAAAGAAAGAAAGAAAGAAAGAAAGAATTATTCATATTGTATGATCGTGTAAATACTGAGAAACATAATTTGGCGCGTATAATTATATATCATCAAGTTAATGATTATGACACCCAAAAAAATATGCAATTGACTTAACAATTAAACGAAAAGTGATCTTATCAGCGTGCAATTTGCAGTATCTTATTTATTCATTGACGATTAAACCGCTTTTATTTTATTTAATTATTTTTTATTTTTTGGGCGCCAACGTTATTGCATTATTTTGCTTGGATATATACGATGAGAGTGGTTCGAATTTCTCCTATAGTTGTTGGGATTTAGAGGAAGCAACTATCGCATAGGGTTACAATTCCCCCCCCACACACACACACAAAAGGCGTAAAAGCACATGTGGTAAGCATCACTACTTACTAGCAGCTAGAGATGTCTCGATCTAGAGGTGTAAAAATATGAGGTTCTAATACTTTTATCTATAAAAATAAAAATAAAAATTATGAAAATACGGTGAGTTAGATTTATTTTCAATTCTTATATCACTTTTTTAGAAAAATATTACTTTTTAAATTTTTTTTAGAAAATATCATTTTTAAAATGGTCACTAGTTACCAGTTTTTAAAACCTGGTTACCGGTTACTAATTACTAGTTATAAATACCTTTAGTTAGTAGCTACCAGTGCTCGAAAATTAGCTACTAATTATCATTTTAAAAAATGATATTTTTTTAAAAAAATTTCAAAAAATGGTATTTTCTAAAGAAATGCTATACCAGAAAAAAAACTGAGCCCAACATATTTTTCTAATTCTTTTCTAAAAAGGTCGTAGAGGACCTAATTTTCTCTAAAAATATTGGTCCACCCAACTCAAAAGGTCGGGAAAAAAATGCGGGCTGGGCCAAAAGTTTTATATTAAGGCCCAGTCCGGTCTTAGAGTTTTTAAGTGGTTCGGCCCTTCAAACTAGGAAGCCTATATCCACTAATTTTGCTATTTCTTTAGTGTTCTTATGACAATAGTCTCTAACCCTTCTAAATCTTAATCCCACCTATTTATAGACAAGAATTGGGGTTGCGTTATATTAAAATATTATTTTTAATACACTTAATCGGTCAAAACTCTCATTTGGTAGGTAAGATTGGACCTTGATTTATCACAATTATCTATGCGAATTTTTTGAAAAATGGAAACTCCCTACTCACTCCACGCTTAGGGATGTCAATTTCATTGAACGTGGTGGTGTATCGAGGTGTATCGGCCCGAATGGTGCTGACTTTCACCGTTATAAATAGTACAGGGCACGGGGTGATGATTCCTCATTTAATATTTAGCGGGGCAGGAAGGGCTTGGGATTGAGTACCCACACCGATCCCACCTTTATTATATATAAGTTAATTTCTATTTTTTATATAACAATAATTCCACTAGATTTAAAAAAATCTAAAAATATATAGTCATATAAGAATATTGTTTGAGTTATTTGGGATTGTGTTAGTTTTTTGAATGAGTGATATGCTATATCATTTTGGTATTATATATTTTACATTTGACAATTCTAACATGTTAAAGCATTATTTGAATGTGTTTTAGTTATTTAGATCTAAAATTGAAATTTTCAATGAAGTTAATTTTAATTTTGATTTTTTTCGATGTATTTAGACTTTCAAAAGATTTAGATCAACATAGAATTGTTTAATTAATTCAAAATGATGATTCTGAACGGGAACCTGATATACCAATTGGGAAACTGATCCTCGATGGGAATTCTCCAAAATTGCTCTGTACTAAATTAAATGGTGAATAATGCGAGGATGGTATAGTAAAACAATAACATAGACGGAAATAGTAAAACACAAAACCGATCCTGCCCCGCCTCATTGACAACCCTGTCCAAGCTATTCGAGCAGGCTCATCGCACCTCAGTCTATGCTATTCGAGCAGGTAGAAATGTACATATAGCAAATTGCATAAAAGAAATCACAAAAATAAGAAGAAATATACTATACATATATATATATTAAATATAAAGAACTTAGAGAGTTTTCAAAAGAAGTTGGATTGAAGAGAGGTGAAAAAGCAAAAAAAAAAATAAAAATGAAAATAAAAAAGAAGATTAGAAGATAGAGATAGAAGAAAACGTAAAAGATCGAAGAAGGAGTGGGAAGAGAAGAGAACAACGGAATCAAAGTCTCAGGAGATAATATAGGAATGATAAGGGGTCTTCATCTTTTAAGTATTAATTCCATTTTAAATTCTAATAAAAAGGTTGGGTTTAGAAATATGGTGGAAAAAATAGATAAAAAGGTGACAATAGACCTATTGACAATAGACATACTCTTCCATATAAGAAACACTTATACAATAATCTACAATAATCTAGTGCATAATTTTATACATAATATTACAGCATTAGACAAATAATTAGCAACAAAGAAATTAATATGAGAAAATTCCTTTCAAAAACCTATAGAATAGGGACGGCTATTTCCTCTCCAGAAGTCATCCTTCCTCCATCAACAGCTCTCCTTCATTGACAGGTGTCTCTCCTACTTGGGAGGGGGGTTTTTCCCTCTCTCCAGTATGGGTTCTTTATATTTTTCTTTCTTATTTCTTGTTTTATTGTTAAATAATTCTCTCATGCGGGGAGGTAGTCTTCCTTCTAGATCTAGATTTAGGGTGGTCTCGAGTCCTTTGGATCTAGATCTGTGGTGGTTCATAGTGTTTTTTTATATTCCTATTATTTTAGTCGACCTAAATCTTGATCTATGATGGTTTCCTTCCGAATCTGTTCATATATGGAGCATGTGTAAGGTAGCATTTGCCTTCCTACGGTTTTCTGATGAGAAGCAAGAGACACCAACAATAGATTCTGAATGGAGGGTCACAATGAGCCACCAACTGCCGAAGCATAGAGCTATATCGAAGTACACATCAACGATCATCTGCATAAATACCTTCCTCACATGTCGATTTCGCCAATATCTCAGTATGTATTTTTCCTCTAAAAATTTTTATCAATTTTTTATGGTTGTCTGTATTGTAGTCAAAAATCATTTTATAAGTTTTGTACTATCCTCTTTTATTAATGAAAGTTTTTCCTCTTCAAAAAGAAAAAAAAAAAAAAAAGAAAGAAAATTCCTTTCAATTGTTCTTTCCTTTCTTTATTTCTTTCTTTTCTCCTTCCTTTTATTTCTCTTTCTAACTTTTTCCTTTTTTTTTTCCCCGTGTTTTCGTGTGCTTCAATTAAAATGGACGAAGCCTATTTAGAGGCCCAGCAGATGGAAAACAGTAAACTAGGGTCCTCATAGGCAAAGAAGAAAATTTTGTGAAAGCATCTCATTTCTACAACTTGATGGGCATCCAAATATTAAATATTATGTTACATCTTCTGTATCTCAATTCTCAACATGATAAAATCACGATTGGTATCAATTTTCGATATTTACAACTGTGAATTGAAAACTTAATAAAAGTATGTCAATATCAAAAACTAGTTGGGAACAATGAAAATTGACCCATCGTTTTTTTTTTTTTTAAATCCAAATTGTGCTATATATATAGTAGTGCTCAAAACAGATTAACCACGTACAATCCAAAAATTGAAGAATTACTAGAAATAACTTGGAAATGCCGTTGGAAGTTGGATACACCGCCTATTACATCGATGAAAGAAATGTATAGCCTGCTAGCACAACATCTAAGTTATAACTTACACCGTGTATCATAACCCAAACCTTCCTAAGCTATAACATAAATATTGTTGTAATACTGAAGATCAAAGAAAGATCACAAATACATATTAATATTCAACAATTATTTTCAAAATCTAAGCACGCACATATATATATATATATATAATCATGATGTATTCCATTAGTCCCATCCTTCATGTTGTTTACCATCAAGATGGGAAATTAAGGACCGTTTGATCAACTGAGATCAGTGATTGGGTACCTATCAATGCAATCAAGCCAAGGATTGTTCCTCAAAGGCCTCCTTACGCGGCGAAGCGACCTCCATACGAGGCTGTTGCACTTGAAACCCGACCCAAACGACAACTGCCAGACCCGGTCTCCCCTCTTGACCCTCTCCTTAGCCTCGAGATACGACAGTTCGTACCATATGCTACTACTCGAGGTGTTGCCGAATCGGTGGAGCGTCATCCGCGAGGCCTCCACGTGGCGTGCGCTCAGCCCCATGTTCCTCTGGAGCTCGTCCAACACGCGCTTGCTGGCCGCGTGGACGCAGAAGTGCTCGAAGGCAAGCTTGTAGTCCGGGATGTACGGCTTCTTCTTGTTGGTCGTCGCCGGAGAAAGCGACCGTTGGGGGTGAGAACCGCCCTTCTCGTGGGCGGCGCCGCCGTGACCTCCGCCGCCGAAGAGGTGGGTCCACACGAGGGTGGCGAAGAAGAGGAGCTGTTCTGATAGAGGGAGAACGAGTGGGCCCAGTGTGGTGATGTTGGTCTTGAGGGCGTCGCCGCCAATTTCCATTAGGTCTTTGCTCACTTTTAGTCCCTTTTGTCTTTTCTCGTCTTCCTCTTGGTACACGCACCTGTAATGAAAATAATAATAATAATAATAAATAAATAAATAAATAAATAAAAATTTCAGATCTCGTGTCTAATTTTAATTTATATTCAGTCAATAAATCGATAAGGAGACTTTTTTTTTTCTTTTTTGATAAAAGGAATAAATTCTATACAACCAAATCATTCAGAACAAAAGTTGAAAGAAAAAAGGGACAAAAAAAATCCCTAAAAAACTGAAAAGCAGAAGTTGCCAACATGTGAGCCATCATATTCCCTTCACGAAGAACATGCTGACAAGAACCACAATTGATTCACGAAAAACATGCTGACAAGAACCACAATTGACTGAAAGAAGCAAATCTTTGATATTTGCTAGAATAAGACTATTAGGAGCCAAAGGATGGTAATTAGTAATTGCCTGGATTGTGCTCAGAGAGTTACTTTCCACCACTGATAAATACAACCCATTTTGCGCCGTAAAAGAGACCCCTTCCCGGACTGCTAAAATTTCAGCATCATCCACCGAGATCTTACCCACTAAGGTCTTCGAGAAAGCAGCGACAACAACCCCCCAATAATCACGAATGACACCTCCTATGCCAATTCGACCCTCATCCATCCCGATAAGGAGGTTTTATATATTTTAATCGAAGTGACATTTGATTGGACATTAAATTTGCCCCAAAATTAGGTTGAAAATTTGAGCTCGTGTGAATAGAACTCATGCATTATTTGTATCAAAGGGAAAATGGATCCATTGTCACTCATTAATGAGGAAAAAAGGGGCTTTAAATGCATGTTAGTACAATGTTATACAAGTGGTGGGAACTGTGGGATATGATAGATTACATGATCAAACTTTCCAGCCAAAAAAAAAATAGTACAATCTGAAGGATACATGGCCTAAAGTGGATGACCCCCTATTCGTTTCACTAACTTAAAATTAATTCAAAGCCCTGTAACAGTTTTTGTGCCTTAACCTTTACTAGGGAAAAAAAACAGAAAAAAAGGGGGAAAAAAGTCCAATTACTATATAGATTCCATAAATAATGTTGCATAATGTTCCGTATTGTGGTGGATGTGTAGGTTTAATTAGCTCAATTATGGCTTTGGTTAATTTGCTGGCTCTACTAGTATACTGTATATGTTTAATTGTGTCCAAGCAGATTTTTCTTATATTGAAGTACTAACACTTGTTTTATATCAATATTACGACTACAACGACTACCAAGATGTCTCAAACTAGGTCTTAGTTTGCGTTTAACATTTGAAAAGGCCCATCTCCTACTAGAAACTGTTGGACCTATTCTCTTTAAAGAAACAGTTGGACTTGGACCTATTTCTTAGCAAAAACAGTTGGACCATTTAATGCTTTTTGCCTTTTTCGGTCATTTTGCATCGGCCAACCCAAATTGATGGTGGACATTAATACGCAGTACTAGTGCATAAATTGAACTTAAATGGCTTGATAATAACTAATAATAACTACGAACAGTTGGACTTTTAATTCTAATTTCTACTTATATGGTCAACTTAAGTCCATTAATTCCACCCGCGTGGTGCTATTAAGCATCCCATAACTTAAGCTAAGTGCTAGTTAAACATATAAAAAGTAGCAATATTAATGGTTATCCATCTAAAGCCTTTTCACAAATTTTGTTTCCACGAATGTTAAACAGATGATTTATTTATGAATAATACTATAGGACACCAGTGGTGCCCAGCACCACAATGATGTGTCAGTTTGTTACTGGCTAATCATAATTATAATTTAAGTGGAGCCCATGTGGGACCCAGTTTGTTAATTAAATCATCCAGTGACAAACAGACATGTCACTGTGGTGCTGGGCACCACTGGTGCCTCATAGTATTGCTCTTTATTTATTTATTTTTTTTGTAATTTAATGTTTTGAACAGACTTTATCAATCCACTTCTTTTTTTTTTTTATATATTATATCGATTGAATCCTATGTTCATCTTAAATTTATGATGGTATTAAAATTTTTATGATGCATCAGTACTTCATTAGTTCGACGTGACGTGAAAATTGAATAAGAGATTACATGTTTTAGTTTCAAATGATCACGTCTAAGCACATAAAAATATCATAATCAAATATGCAAATCAAATTAATTACCTGAAGCTACGATCGTCAGCGCCCTTGTGCGTTCTAACAATGTGTTCAAGGCGGTACTTGGCGCGGTGGTAGTCTCGGCGGCGATTGGATAGGAGCAAGGCGGAGCAACCCATGCGGAAGAAACAGTTAGGGATAAGCATGGAGCGGTCCTTCCCGGGGTACCAATTGTATCCCACCATCTCAGTGCTCACAACAACGGCATAGTTATTGGGATTGGCCTGAAGCATGTCCCTAGCCAGATCAACGGCTATGATCCCTGCGCTGCATCCCATTCCACCAAGGTTGTAGCTGAGGATGTTGCCCCTCATCTTGTAGTGGTTTATGATCATTGCCGAAAGGGAAGGCGTTGGGTTGAATATGCTGCAGTTCACCACAAGTACCCCAACGTCCTTGGGGCGGACCCGGGTCTTCTCGAACAGCTCGTCCAAGGCTCCGAACATCACCGCGGAAGCCTCGGCGCGGCCTTCTTTCATGGTGGCCGTGTTCTCGGTCGACATGATCACAGATTTCGGGATGTACGTCTCGTCGCCGAGCCCGGACGAGTTGAGGATTTTCTTCTGGAATTCGAGGCTTTCTTCGTCGAATTTGCCCGATTTTCTTGCCAGTTCTATGAACTCTTCCTTGGATACCTGCAGTTTCAATGAAATGTTCTATAAATATTTCTTATTATATAGAAAGTTTTAAATGCTTTCCTCTGTTTATGTTGCATGTACTCCTTTTGGCTTCCTTGATATTGTCACTATTTAGTTCTTTACTCCTTTTTTTTTTTTACGTTAATGAATTCAACGATTTATTAATTATGCAAATTCTGTAAGGGTTGAAAAAGAGTAGGAAAAAGAAAAAGCTTTGATGTTGGAAATTATTTTACTTACTGAACAAAATAAGTATATTGACGGAAAAAAACATTTATTCAAAGAATAAGAACAGATCAATTAAACTCACCTGAAGTCGATAAATGTGTACAGAAGATTTCTTTCTAGTATTGTTCCCAAGCAACTCAAAAAGCAAACTACACCTAATTCAGAAAATAACTTGTCGTCGCGGAGCTTAAAAAAATATATACCAAAGCGTTTGTAACTTCTTTTCATTAACATCCACGTACGTACTATTATAAAGCTACCTTGCTACCTATAGTCAAATCATATTCAATATACATATATAAATAGATAGATATTATTAATATGTCAATAGCAGTTACTGTCTACATATATGCATATATGTATATATTAATATTTTTACCTTTAGATCATCAGTAGGCTGATAACAAGCATAATCGACAAGGTAGATGGAGCGAGGGCGTGACATGAAATATACGGACAAGGTGAAAACAAAGACACCAAAGAAACCAAGCACGGTGGCCAAATCATAACGAGCGTCTTCCCAGAGCTTCTTCCAAAGCTCCTCTTTGCTTAGACTCCCCACTTCGGCACTGAACACCAAAACCAGGACCGGAATAGTGGCCAAGTATATGCCGTGGTTTATGAGGTAGTGGTACCCAAGTTTCACGTACTTGAGGTTCACAGAGTGGAGGAAGTCCGGCAACCGGCGCCGGACTCTGACAGAGAACGTCGGAGACCCGGCATTGGGACCCGAAGACTCGATCCCACGGTTGACAATCTCTGTGGATAAGAGATCTCTTTCGTTTGCCATATAGGATTGGTAATGTACAGTATCAATTAATTGACTACTGAAACTAGGTTTGAGGAGAAGAGAGATGAGTCAAGGGCTCAAATGGGTTGTGTTGTGCTGTGGTTTTGGGAGTATTTGTATATATGGTGAGAAAAGGGGGGTGGTGGGTGGGAAAATAGTTAATGCTGACACCAACCTGATGAGGATCTGGTTGGGAAGCTTTTAACTGCTTTAAATTCTCCATTCAATGAAAGTGGCTACTCCAAATTATGTTACATTAATTAATCATACATCATCACGGTTAATCAAAAGGCTAGCTATATATATATAGCTATATATGGTCGGGTAAGAGGCGCGCGAGTTTACTGAAATGGTACTACAATTACGACTTATCGAGTAAAAATCTACGACTTAAACTCGACTTTAATCGACGGTATCCCCTTAGAATTGCTCTAGTTTATTATTATTATTATTATTATTATTATTTCTGGAGATAATATATGTTGCACAATTTGGTACTAATTACCACCAACATGTTGTCAACTGGGGTTAGCTTAGTTGGTCCAAGGTTTGAGGGTTGTGTGTGTGTTTGGGGGGTCAGGGGTTCAAACCTTGATAGTGTGTGTGTGCCATTTTTCTTTAATTTGTAGTAAGTGGTGGTCATTAACTAGTTAAGCCCCACTTTTAAAACAAAAAAAAAAAAAAAAAAATTACCACCAACATGTTAATAGAAAGTGAACTTATATATACCCTGTAAATTTACAGATGTTCTCGTACGTATCTTTATTAGTTCGTGGTGGTGTTTTATAATATTTTTATTTTATCCTTTTTTTTAAGTGAAAATAGAAGTATTAACTGAGTAATTAATCAATTAGTTGACTCTTCAGATTCGTGCATATGTTTGTATATGTGTGTCCGAGAGACTAGAGAGAGCGTCACACTTTTGTTGGCTTTCTCGTGAATATTAAAGAGTCAAAACAAGTAGACATAACGGGTAGTTGACGGGCATGTCCCAAAAGCTGCTCAGCTGACCTATGCTTAATTGTTCTATAGTTGAGCTATCTCGATCGCATACCTCATCTTTCTTAGTTTCGGCTATACGTGTTAAATGTATTTGCATCCCATATAATATAATATAATATAGTGTAGTATAGTATAATATACCACGTACGTATACACGTATCCTGGTTATGTTTCGTTGTGTCATGTGTAAATAAATCACGTACTCGATACGACCTACCATCTAATTAATATTATGTCGTTTACAACTATTCCCGAGGTCTCTTTCTTATCCTAAATAATCTTTATCTATTTAATTCAATATATCCTAACTTGGTTAACTGAGACCTTCAACCAATATTGTCAAAGTGGGAATGATCAGAAAGAGAGATCGATTTGAAGTATGCAGTGACGTCACTGATGTGGCTCAAAAGCTTTTTAGGGATCTCTTTCACTATTTTTGTTCATCAAGCTGAATTAATGGAGGCTGTGAGTCGACGGGAACCATAAATTTGGTAATTATTCTTTCACGGTGTAATAAACGCACCGTTCAGTAATATAAAGGATATCAAGAACTCATCAACAAAAAATACTTATCAGAATCTAATTAGCACACCCAAAGACGAATTACACATATATAGTCCAGTTACTGATATGATGCGGTGCTAAAAGGAGCAGAATTTATGGACAAATGGGATCGACGTAGATGAAAATAAAGTAATTTTCAGATTTTCTGGAGAATTTTCGAAATGTCCGTTTTCGATGAATTTGGTGTCAAATTTGGCTAGAATCGGCCCAATAAACGAAAATCAGTGGCAAAGCCACTGTGCTATGACCTTTTTTGGGCAAATTCGATTATTTAGACCTTCGAAAATGCAATTTCTCGTTTTCTGGAATTTTTCTATTTTTTGGATTATCTTTAATAAATAAATTTAGAATTCAAATCCGATAGTTACGGATTGATACTCGATATTAGGCATTTTATTTTTCTTTTTTCAAAAAATAAGATATTGTTATCTTTTATTTGAATATTTTATTTAGGTTTTATTTAAGAGTTGTAAGCCAAGATGGCAGATTAGTTTTTGTTGGAAATAAAATTATCCTGAGTATTTTCACTCAATTCTCTCTCTTTTTCGGTGTTCGTGAGTGAATCAACGAGTTTGAGTATTTGCCGAGTATTTTCCGTCTTCTCTAGAAGCTTCCGCTACGTCAGTTGGTACCAGAGATAGGTTCGTTCTTATGCCATACCGCCAAGGAGATGACCAGAAGTTCGTGATGCCACGTTAAAGAAGGTGAATAGACGTGATGAGATCGCACAATTGCATCAACAGGTGGAGATACTGACGCAACAGATGGCTGGACTTCTTCTGTAATAACATGGGCCAGCAGACCAATTCCATGAGGAGTTCTAAGAAGAGAACCCATTTGCCCCACTAGATCAACCAGCAGATCTGCCAATTCGAAGGAGAGCAGGAGGACATGAAGAAAATAGGCGTTGGGAGTCAGGATTCAAGACTGATATTCCTGAATTTCACGGTGGATTACAACCTGAAGAGTTTTTGGATTGGACGACTGCAGCGGAAGAGATCCTAGAATTAAAAGAGGTTCCGAGGGATAAACGTGTACCTCTCGTTGCAACACGATTTCGTCGACGAGCAGCGGCGTGGTGGCAACAAACCAAAGTGACGAGGACCCGAGTCGGAAAAGCCAAGATTACGTCTTGGGACAAATTAAAGAAGCATATGAGAACCGTGTTTTACCTCATAATTATGTACGGACAATGTACCAGCGATTGTAGAATTTGTGTCAAGGTATAAAGTCTGTTACTGACTATACTACGGAGTTCTATATGCTGATCAAGAGGAATGATGTCATGGAGACCGAGGAGCAGTTGGTATCTCATTATGTGGGTGGCTTATAACCCCAGATTCAAGATATCCTTAATATGTTTGATCCTTTGATGGTGTTCGAAGTGCATCAGCAGGCATTACAGATTGAAAAGCAACAATCCCGATGAAGTATATTGGGAGGTTCTACCAATAACCAACAGCAGTCATTGACAGAATCTAATAGCTCTACACAAGTGGGTCCTGTCAAACCGAACACCAATCAGCAACCGACGGCACGCTCGAGTGGAGGACTACGTTGTTTCGGCTGTGGTGGGATAGGCCATAGGCAATCTGATTGTCCCAAGAATCCACGTAAGGGGCTTTCTGTCGATGAAATATACGATGAAAGTGATGGCGAGCCCATCTATGATAGTGAGGTGATTGAGGATTCGGTGAAAAATGAAGAACATATGACGGGAGATGTTGGGCCAGTGTTGGTGGTGCGAAGGAACTACCTAACATCATATGAGAATGACGATGAATGGTTGCACAACAATATCTTCCAGTCTATGTGTACTATTAGAGGGAAGGTATGTAGATTCATCATTGATTCTGGAATTTGCGAGAATATGGTGGCCGAAGAAGTAGTTAAGAAACTAGAGGTGCCAACACAAAAGCATCCCAAACTATATAAACTGGCTTGGCTAAAAAAAAGTACGGACGTCACGGTATCTCAGCGTGCTTTAATAAGTTTTTCTATTAGAGTTACATATAAGGATGAGATTCTTTATGATGTGGTTAGTATAGACGCGTGCCATCTATTGTTGGGTAGGCCTTGGCAGTTTAATCGTCACTCGGTACATGACGGGCGTACTAACACGTATAGCTTTATGTTTGGAGAAAAGAAGATTGCGTTATTACCCGGTAAAACTACTAATACACCTACAATGACTGGGGATAGTACTAATCTGTTGACCCAAGCAAAATTCGAGTCGAAGATGGTGGATTCTGGAGTAGTGTTCATATTGGTGGGTAAATTTATTGAGACCGGACTTGCAATTCTGAATTGGATACGGACGTTGATTGAGGAGTTCCAAGATGTGTTCCCCAGAGAATTACCAGATGGGTTGCCGCCGTTATGAAATATCCAGCGCCAAATTGACTTGATGCCATACGCTACTTCACCTAATAGGGCGCATTACAGAATGAGCCCCAGCGAACATGAGGAGTTGCGTAGGCAAGTCGAAGGACTTTTGGCAAAGGGGCATATTTGGGAGAGTCTTAGTCTTTGCACTGCCCCTGTCTTGCTTATGCTGAAGAAAGATGGTACCTGGCGAATGTGTACAGATAGTCGCACAATAAACAAGATCACAGTACGCTACCGCTTTCCCATTCCTTGTTTGGATGACTTGCTTGATCAACTTAGCAGCGCGAGTATATTCAGTAAGCTAGATTTGAAGAGCGGCTATCACCAGATTCGTATTCGTCCCGGCAACGAATGGAAAACAGCTTTCAAGACAAGAGAGGAACTTTATGAGTGGTTGGTTATGCCGTTTGGGCTGTCCAATGCACCGAGTACTGCCATTTGGGCTGTCCAATGCACCGAGTACCTTTATACGTGTCATAAACCAAGCTCTTCGCCCGTTCATTGGTAAATTCGTTGTAGTATATTTTGATGATATTCTGGTTTACAGTACTAACCCCGATGATCATGTGCAACATCTTCGGGAGAATCTTTCGGTCCTTCGCAAAGACAAGTTTTATGCCGCTATAAACAAGTGTGCCTTCCTGACGAATCATATCGTATTTCTAGGATATATTGTAACAAAGGATGGACTAGCAGTAGATTCTGTGAAAGTAGAGGCGGTAAACCAATGGCCTCAGCCAACATCAATTACAAAAGTGCGTAGTTTTCATGGCCTTGCTTCTTTTTATAGGAGGTTCATACCACATTTCAGTAGCATAATGATGCCTATTACAGATTGTATTAAGACTGGGAGACTCTATTGGAGTCAGAAGAATCCTTTCAGTTGATTAAGTAGAAGTTGACTTCCGCTCCTATTCTCGTGCTACTAGACTTTACTCAACCCTTTGAATTATATTGCGATGCCCCGAATGTCGGTATTGGTGCAGTTCTTAGCCAAAATGGTCGTTCAGTGGCTTATTACAGTGAGAAACTTTCAGGCCCAAAGTCTCGCTACAATACCTATGACGTGGAGTTTTATGCTATAGTCCAGGCTATCTGACATTGGCCCCACTACTTATTCCAGAAGGAGTTCATTTTATACACCGATCACGATGCTCTAAAACACCTTGGTACTCAAGATAAGGTGTCCGCTCGACATGCCACATGGATTGCATACCTTCAGTAATTTACTTTTGTGATCAAGCACAAGGTCGGTGCTTTGAATAAAGTGGCCAATGCGTTGAGTCGGCGACAACTTCTCTTGACAGAATTACGGGTTGAGGTACTGGGCTTTGAGACTCTTTGTGATTTATATGCTACTGACCCTTATTTTTCAGTGATTGTCTAGCAGCTGCAAGAGGGAGTCTATTCGGAGTTTCTGTGGGTTGATAATTTCCTTTTTAAAGGAAATCAATTGTATATTCCTAACAGTAGTCTACACCTTAAGATTATTCAAGAGTTACATAATGAAGGTCATATGGGCCGTGATCGTACATTGCAGCTTATTGCCGCTTCTTATTATTGGCCAACGATGCGAATGGAGGTGAGCAAATTCGTAAAGCAATGTCGCACGTGTCATCTCTCTAAAGGAAAAGCTATAAATGCTGGTTTGTATCTACCACTACCTATTCCAACCCGACCTTGGACTGATGTGAGCATGGACTTTGTTTTGGGCCTTCTTCAGACTCAATGTGGCTATGATTCTATATTTGTAATGGTTGACCATTTTTCAAAAATGGTCCATTTCATTCCTTGCAAAAAGATGACCGATGCAGTCAACGTAGCCTTGTTGTACTTTCGGGAAGTTTATCGGTTACATGGACTTCCTACGTCTATTGTATCTGATCGAGACACTCGTTTCCTTAGCCACTTTTGGCGAAGTTTTTGGCATTTAGTGAACGTGCGGTTGGATTTTAGTAGTACCTACCATTCCCAAATAGATGGTCAGACTGAAGTTGTCAACCGTTCCTTGGGAGACTTGCTACGTTGTTTGGTTGGTGAGTCAATCAAATCCTGGGATCAAAAGTTGTGCCAAGCAGAGTTTGCTCATAACCATGCAGTCAACCGGAGCACGAATTTTAGCCCTTTTCAAGTGGTGTATGGTGTTGTTCCTTATTGTCCTCTTGATTTGACCTCAGTTTCTAATCAGTTACGAGTGCATGGTAAGGCTAGTGATTTTGTCGAGCAACTGCAACACGTTCACAAGCGGACTCATGAACATCTACAGTCCGCCCAGCTAAGTATAAGCAAGTTGCTGACCTGAAAAGACGACATGTGGAATTCGAGGTGGGAGATTTTGTGTGGGCAGTGCTGACAAAAGATCGTATCCTAGCTCACGAGTATAATAAACTTGCTGCCAAGAAGATTGGCCCGTTGGAGATTATAGAGAAGATTAATCCAAATGCATATCGATTGAAGCTTCCCAGCCATATCCGCACTTCTGACATATTCAATGTCAAATATCTTACGCCGTTTTGTGGGGACAACTCTGATGATGATGATGATACTCTTCCTCGTCCAAATTCGAGGACGAATTTTTTCCAGCCAGGGGAGAATGATGCGGTGCTAAAAGGACCAGAATTTATGGACAAGTGGGATCGGCGTAGACGAAAATAAAGTAATTTTCAGATTTTCGGGGGAAATTTTGGAATATCCATTTTCGATGAATTTGATATCAAATTTGGGTGGAATTAGCCAATAAACGAAAGTCAGTGGCTTTTTTCTGGAAAATGAAAAAATTCGATCATTTAGACCTCCGAAAATGAAATTTCTCATTTTCTGGAATTTTTCTGTTTTTTGGATTATCTTTAGTAAATAAATTTAGAATTCAAATCCTATAATTATGGAATGACCCTAGATATTAGACCTTTTATTTCTTTTTTTTTTCAAAAGCTAAGATATTGTTATCTTTTATTCGAATATTTTATTTAGGCTTTATTTAAGAGTTGTAAGCCGAGATGGCAGATCAGTTTTTGTTAGAAATAAAATTATCCTGAGTATTTTTACTCAATTCTCTCTCTTTCTCGGTATTCGTGAGTAAATCAACGAGTTTGAGTATTTGCCGAGTATTTTCCGTCTTCCCTAGAAGCTTTCGCTACGTCATGATATTTACATTTAAGGGCCCCAAGAATTTCTTCTTCTTACGAAAGGGGCTCAACAGAGAGAGAAGAGAGCTGATCTGCTGAAGCTCACCGCCACGCCACCATACCCTTGCCAGCTCGACGCGCCTACCCGCACGAAGGAAAAGCTGCTGACGAAGCCGTTGCCACTGGTCCCACCGTGAACAGCCACCAGACGCCGCCACTAAGGGTCGCAAAAAATCGTGCCGCTGTGTCGGATTTTTGGCCACCGGAGCTCTGTCGGACGTCCTTTCGTGACACCACTGGCACTAGTAGACTCGCATCTCATTGTTACTGTCATTTTCCGACCACTCTCGGCCGTTAACTCACCACTGGTAAGATTTTCACTATTTTGGCCGTTTTACCAAAGTTTGTAAAAAGTGATATTCTGGTAATTATTAGGTTAGGTAATTATTTTACCTGAGCTAATTATATGAAATTAAAGAGAGATAAAAAAATCATGAATAATTACGGTTAGTAGAAGTATAAACGGTATCCGGAAGTACGATAATTTTCAAATAGAAAAAGAGAACAATTTTAAAAATATTTTCAAAAAAGGGTATTTTTGTAACTTTCAGATTTTGAAGCCCATTTAATGCTCGGGACCCTCGAAACTGAATTCTAACTTCGAATTTAGACTCAGTGAGGTCGAGAGACGAATTTTAATATAAAATATCACTATGTTTCGAAGTAGCACGAAAATTGAGAAAATAGCTCGTGAATAGTAGCGTTTTGCATGCCAAGAGCCAGATCCCGCACCGGGACCCACTTTTGACAAAGTATATATATAATCTAATATTTTTGGATGTTCTAAATTCAATGGTGACCTCCATTTCTCCAGTAGAAAAGTCACTTTTTCAAGTGGACTTACCGAGATCCCGAAACGACCGTTCGAACACCCAAATGACCAACCGGAGTTTCTTCGAGTGTCTTTAGCTTGATATAGCTACCATATTGAGGTAGAGATTTAATTACCTGGCTTTATACTTATTTTGATTTATAATTTCATTATAATTGATTTATGAAAAATTATAGTTTATGCGATGGTTTAACAAGTTACGGAAATACATTAGATTATATTGGGATTAGACTGTGTGGACCTTTATACATATTTTAAAATTGTAATTATGGGGTAATACCACGGTATGCTGTCTATATTACAGTAAATCCCAGAATAATACTAAGTGGGATTTTAAAGTATGATTTGATTAGTTCTTTGATGCATAGTTATTGTGAACTGTTAAATATTGTGCATACTATAGAATCACACATGAAATACATCTTAGGCATTACGGTGTTTAGTGAGCAGCTAGTATTTCTGCCCTCAGTGAGAGCCCGTAAACCTATGCGGGATCTTCTGATTATTCTCACTCAGTAGGTGTAGGCATTCCATTGTCCCTCCAATTTGATAGGCATAGACACATGGGTGTCTCTCCAGTTTTATGGGATAGGTATCAGATAGAGAGTACTTAGTGCACGTAGTACGAGTTACTCTAGTTCGTGATGAGAGGATGTGAGTTTATAGGATGGGATAATTTATGGTATGTACAATGAAGTGGTTTTAGTTTTGGTTTTAAATATGCGAATATTCCGGATATCAATTATTTTATAAACTTGGTTTACAAATAGATTTTGAAAAAAGTATTAACCATACAGGTGTGGTAAAAATTGCATCTATTCAAAAAGGTAATTGAATTTCTACTGAGCATGTGAATGCTCATCCCCTACTTTTCCTACTTTTAGGTGTTTGGCTATTTGAGGTAGTCGTCTTGATAGTTAGACAAGCTGTGCAGCTTGTGTATGCAGTTTTACTCTTAATCCCTGGTGGGTGTTCATACTCTGTTATCTTTCTTTCTTTGTTCAATTATTTAACCAAGATTAGTAAATCTACTAAGTAGATGTATGAGGATGGTTTTATTGTTAATTTGAGAACTTGAAACTATAAATGATTTAATGTAAATTATTTTGGACTTTGGATTAAAATTTTCAATTGAACTCAGTTTACCAAAATACATGAATTATTTATAAGTTTCCAAATAAATTAATAACCAGCTTTCTTAAACTTTAATGGGTATTTTTCTTAAGTATTAAAACTATTAAGAGTTTTAATGGTTGTGGAATTTATAATGATTTGAGGACTAAAACGAAATTATTCAATACTTAATTTCTCCTGAATTTCGTAAAACTAATATTTAATTATTCTTTCACCTAAAAATATTAAAAATCACGACTTTAGATTTCCAGTCGTGATATAACCTGACTTCAGGTCCGAATATCTTAGGTTTGATAAGTGCCAAAAAACATAAAAAATATGACCAAGATCGGAATAATATATAGGATCCCGATCGTCGATCGGTTATCTTGTGCGCCTTGTGGACCAATCTCATGCGAGCTCGATCATTGTATCATAATTAAACTCTATAAATAAAATATTCTAGTTCTAGAATAGTATACCGTCATTTATATACTTAAACTCTGCCAAAAAATTGTTTATAGTTAAGTATCAAGAGTGTCCTACAAGTGTCCTGGTAGAGTAGTGTACCGGGTTTTTGTAGTTCTTTTTGGGTTAATGACATGTATATGGAAAATCTAGTTACCAATTTTCTTACTTTGTTGGTAGGTGTATGCATTCTTTTTTCCCCTAGATTTTTTACTATTGGAGTTTTTATCTGGAAAGGGTATAATGAGGCATATTCATGGTTGATTAGAGAATGGTAATATCTTTCTCTCTTCTCTCTCTCTTTTTTTTTTTTTTAATTAAACTTCGTTTTGTTTTCTTTTTTATTAGAGAATGGTAATGTCTTCTCTTTTGTTTTCTTTTTATATGGTTTCATAAATTTCTTCTACTTATTTCTATTTTTTATTATATTAAATGGTTTTGGGTTCGGAGTTTATTGGAGATGGTCTATTGGGTATCAACATAATTAGGATATGAATTTCTTTCCTTTTTCCATCCCTTATCAGTTTATTTCTATTAGGAAAAAAAAGAGACCACCAACTGATTTCCGACAAACGAGAGGGTTCTAGTCAGAGACAACAAGCTATATACACTAACCTTTCGCGTAAACCTTACCACTTTGTAATCTACTTTGTATACAGTTGCAGTTAAGTTACTAGGAGCTGCTAGCATAATTATTATTTGTTCCGTCTATGTAAACATACGAAAAAAAAAAAAAAAATTCAATTATGGCTGAACCAATTTTTTTGTTACGACTCAAACCTCAAGTCAAATGGCAGAATGAGAATTTTACAAATTTTAGCTCCAGAAATTATTTTACAGAAAAATGTCTTATTTTAAAAATCTTCCAAAAACGACATCCTTATAAAAGTTCATAAGATCAACTGCATGTTGATTTCAAAAACTTTGAAATCAACCTTAAACATAAGTGTTGAAAGGTGAGTACTTAAAGAGTTCAAAATTTTCCATTATTTATAATTTTCAATATGTCGTCATATATACAAAGTCTTTATTAATTGTTAATAAAACTCTCTCATATAACCAGTAAATATTATGAAATTTGAAAATACCAACGTACAGAAACAATTTTGGTCAAACTAATAATATGAAATGTCTTAAATATTTTCTAATGTTTGTTTTTTTCCTTTAATTTTCTTTTCAAGAAACTTTTAATAAATTCTTGTTTTAATTTTAATCTTTTAAAGGAGGAGATATAGTATTTAAACGTTTTACTAAAATGTTGTTCATCAAATTTGTTTAGGGGTGCTTACTATAATGAGTTTTATATGCTTAATAGAATTATTTGTGTAAGGGTGTTAATGGTATTTTCCTGAAAAACTAACCCCAAGTTTGACCAAAAATCTTCAGATTATACTCTTATCCTCTTTTAAAAAGCATATGGATAATTTTGTCACATCATACGCACCTCATTCAAATTACTTTCTCATCATAATTTTGTCATGATATTATGTGCTCAATTATGATTACGCACGAGATAATTACAAATACGTAGGCCTGGCAAGCCCAGGCCCAGTTCTGCTTTATAGAAAGGACGATTTCGTTGACTTGTGCACTTCACAGGCGTCACACAGTCAGCTAAGCGAACCAGTAAGCTTTTATGTTGTCTTAGACTAACTGGTCTTGTACTGGAGAAGGATATCAACATCCACGACCTAATTTACAGATATTATCAATTCCATTAATGATGTTTTTATTTTTCTGGTTGTGGAAGGTTTTGTCTTTTTTTTTTAAAAGAAAAAAAATTATTTATTATACATGTCAAATACAAATTGCCCAGTTTGGCCCACCATTTTTAGCTCCAAAAGATAAATAAATAAATAAATACTACAGCAAGTTGATCCAACGTTCTAATACTAATGGCCCCCAAGCCAATAGCCATGTAGAGAAAATTAGCAACTAACTGTACTTTCACAATTATTCTTTATCATAAATCGGGTTTGACTATCATCCTATTAAATTGGATTCCTAATAATATGTTACACCACTCTAACTATCATGCGCATTGTACTGAAATCGAATTGTTGAGCGGAGACCAATATTTGAAAATAATTAAAAATCAAATTTATAAATTTTTGAGCTGATCTTTCACATCAGTGAGCTGCAAGAAAAAGACTACACTAGTCTTTATCGCAAGTCACAGTGAGCCTGCAAAAAAGGTTGATGATGAAGTTTATACCTTTTTTTTTTTTTTTTTGGGTAGAAGATGAAGTTTTTACCTCAAATAGTGCTTAATGAGTCAAATCCAACGACCAAAACTAGATATTTAAAAGGGGAATTTTCAAGAAATGACCCCATAAAAACGCTCCGAGAGGTGCGGCTAGATTTACATCCCGTTTGATTTTTCTAAATCGATATTAAAAACGTGCATTGCCATAATGTTATCCACTAGAATTTAGAGCAGAAATGCATAATGAATTTTGGAGGAGTGACATTGAGCCGAGTACTGTTGAGCATGTAATTTACGGATTTGTCAGTAGCAAAGAATACAAATGTAATTCACGAATGGTATAAAAGATGTTAATATGGGTCATCGATGGCCGAAGTACAACTGCCAAACTCCAGGGGAGAATTTAATTTTATGTCTTAAAATTTCCAAAAAAAAAAAAATTGCAAATACCGTCCATGTCTTTTTTTTTTTTTTTAAAAAAATCCAAAATGAACTTTTGAAAACCCAATATTTATTTAGAAAAATACATATGTTTTCCACTTGATTTAGAAAATACTACTTTTACCACTTGAGAATTAAAATTTTAATTTATCAAAGGTACTTAAGGTAACTAGTCAGTTACTTGAGATAAAAAAATCAAAGATTTTTCTAATAAATTAGGTGGTATTGTTATATTTTTTTGGACTGTAGACTTGTGTTTCTGTAAGAATTCCACGCTTTAAAATAAAATATGAGCAGACGCTGAAATAAGTGGACATTTTCATAAATAACAGTTTATAACTTAGGCATTTAGTCTTTAGCAGTTTTTTTATCTTTTAGAAACATAGCAGTTTTAATAATTGTACTCCAAAATAAACTTCTTTTAAGACTCAATCATACAAGTTTATAACTCAAACCCAAACGCATAAAAATTCAACCAAGGATTTTGAACAGATAATTTGTTTAAAACACAACCAAAAAACTCAAACAGTGTGAAAAAAAAAAATTATATCAGGAAATTTTAACAGATAACTTTTAAAAATCAACCATTAATAAAAACTCAACCTGATAAGTTTTAAAACTCAGCAAGATAAATGTTCAAAAAACTCAAACAAGATAAAAACTCAACTAAACAAATTCTAAATAAAACTCAACCAATGATTAAAATCAAATCAGAATCACATACAGTATTATCACATGTCAAACTCACCAAAATAATTAAAAAAAACAGAAAAAGACAATAAAACAGAACAGATAGGAGTTTTTGGAGAAGAATGTTTGTCAGCCATTAGAGCCGAAGGTCCATTAACTGCCATAAAAGGATGCTCGAAGCTGTCAAAGGAGTCGGAGAAGAATCTTGTAGTTGCGGTCGGAGGGAGTCAGAGAAGAATATTTTAGTGGCAGATGTGTGTGTGATAGTTAAGATGAAAAAGTAGGGATTGAGAAAGTAAGGTCAAAAGTTGGATTTTCAATATAAAAAATGCTATAGAACTCATGCCTTTAGAACGTTCTATAACAACTTCGTAAAAAGCCATTGAAGAGGTCTCTCCATGTACATATGCAAATTGTTATTCATCGATCAGCTATTCAATTGCATTGCTGATTTAAAAAAATAAAAAATAAAAAAGACATTTCCAAAGTAATAGTAACAACCAATAAAAATAATGCAATGTCATAAGTTCATCGATTAATGGATTTACATTTCTACATTTCCTTTTTCTTGTGTCAACTATTTTATTTATAAGATCATCGATATGTTTCAATCTAAAAAACAGCATAGTAAAACATATATAAGAATATAAACTTTTGTTTTATTATTTTTCTTTTTGGCCAATTAAAGACTTTTCCTAAATTAGACAAACTTGAATCTTGACGTGAGAGTGACGCATATGAACCTATGCCCATTTACGTTTTTCTACTTAGCTTAACTAAATTCGACTTAGTTTATCAACAGGATCTACGAATGGGGAAATAAGTATACAATATAATTTGGCTTCAGATGACCTGCTAAGAAAGCTATTTAAAACATATATAATATATATTCTCGATCTAAACGTCATTTGAATTTCGCTAAATTCACCATGATATATATACCGTGAAACTGTCTAAATCATAAACTAGAAATAGAAAACTGTTTCTTTCATGCATAAGGTTTCTTCGATTCTTTTATTTATCTTGTATTATTTACAATCACATGGAAGCTGATTTATAAATATCTGTAAATATTTTCATGCATAATTATTAGAGAAATTTAGGTGGATGGTCAACATTTTAAATTTGATTAAGTACATGTCTATTTTTTAAATTTTATAGCTAAATGTCCAAGTATATATATTTTTACAGTTAATGTACCGATTATATAAATTTTTATGTTTAGAATATAATATTTCACACTAAGTATATATATAAACATATATACCAGACATTTTACTATAATATTTGAAAAATGGATATTTACTTAAGTTTGGCCTAAAATTCAGTCATTTTGTTATAAGAATAGGCCATGATGACTGATCTATCAGTCTTTTTTTTTTTTGTTTTTAACTTTTCCCACTTTTTATTTAAAGTGGGGCTTATATTCGTGTCCCTAAATAGCATAAAAGTACTCCATCTTTTTCAAAAAAAGAAAATTATAATTATATATTTATCCTTAGGTGAAAAGACTAAAATATACAACCACATAAACTTTTAATTAAATTTTGATAATTTTCTCTTAATAATCAAACCCCATTATATTAAAATCAAAAACTCTAAATTTTTATGAAGAAAGTCTTAATAAACGGAAATGAATCAGTTCATGGGTCTAAAAATTTTTGAATTTCATTTTTAGAGAAGTTATTGATAAATAAAGAATATTGTGCATTATTTGCCCTTAAATCGATATCAGTCTTAGACTCTTATTTCTTAATACTTTCTCACTACTACGTTTGGGTGTGTATAGAAAAGAAAAAAAGAAAAAGAAAGAAAAACCAGGAGGGAAAAAAAAAAAAATCTATCCACTCATCTCATCCCTATCGTTATTCTTGTTTTCCTTTGATCTTTTTTTCTTAAAATATTTGGATCATTTCTTTCAAGATATAGACTTTTGCTCTTGTACGCAGTCATGGCACTTTGTAGTCTCATCCCTATCGTTATTCTTGTTTTCCTTTGATCTTTTTTTCTTAAAATATTTGGATCATTTCTTTCAAGATATAGACTTTTGCTCTTGTACGCAGTCATGGCACTTTGTAGGAAAGTGATGTCCCATTTTATTTTATATTTGATCAGCAAGTATTGCAAAGGTGAAATCATCCATGGGATCCAGAATTTTTCTTCGCCCTTCTAATATGTTCATGCTTATTTACTTGAATGAAAATGTGTATAATGTGGAGATGCATCGTTATAAATGGTTGATCCAATCCAATAATTAAAAAAATTTAGTCCAAAACACTGGACCTCATCATTTTATTATAAGGTGAGGGGCTTTTTAAGTCGAAGTAGGATGTCAACACCGATAAGTGAATATTTTAATAAGGTATAGAAGAAAGAGCTCTATTTTAAGAATAATAAGGTGCTTATATTAAAATTATAAAATTTTGATTATTTAATGGGGTTAGCTTTTAGATAAGGGGTGCCTTTTTGCGATTTGGAGATGCAAATGTAACTCCCCTTATTTAAAACTTATTAATGACAAAATAAGCCTTATAAATAACATAAATAGACTCAAATAATATTAAATAATTAGAATTTTATTATTAATTAAAATTCTATTTCTTAATACACTCCCTTAAACACACCATGGTATATAAAATGATCATCCTATAAAACAAAAAGTAAATCTCATTGAAAAAAAATAGTTGGATAAAGTTTTTGTAATCATTCTTGTGCCTTCTAAATTCTAGTAATTTTAATTGAGTCTCTTTGAACTCGCCTCTTCCTAAACCCTAATGGCTTTTCGATTCAATGTAATGGGCCTTAGAATGGAAAGATCATTCCAACAAAAAGCTCATTCTATTGTTTGGTTTGATATTGGGCTATGGAATTTTTATTCCATGGTAGTCTTAATTCCATCAAATACTGGAATTAAAATTCCACCAGACTACCTAAGTAATCACTTTTCTATTCCTTAATAAATTTCTCAAAAAGTCACTTTTACCCTTTTTGCCCTAAAGAAAAAAAATATTGAATTTTAAAAATATGGGTATTTTGGTTATTATCATACAATTCCATTCTATTCTAATATTTAATAATTCTTATTTCAATACTAATTCCAAATTTCAACTAAATAATGGAATATCATTCCTATTCATTTTCTAATTCCATTCCATTACGATTCCCATTACCATTCTAATTATATTCTACGAACCAAACACAATCTTAAGATTCAATTTAAGATTTAGGAAAAATAGTTCAAGAATAATACAAAATAACTCAAGAACTCCAACACTTTTAGGAGAAATAGAAGAGCAAAATAAAAAGACAATTACAAAATGACTACTATTTTAAATCCCGAAGTTATTTAATGATCTGTCTTTTATTTAGAAATATTAGATTAAAATACTGACATACAAGATGAGTTTTTGTCAAGAAAGCACAAGATTGAAAAAGAAGACAAATGGTTGATAAGAGATTTTCAAAATTAATAGGGTGGGAAAAGAAACTTTAATAGACTTTTTATTAAAAACTAATGTTGGAATAAGCAAACATTCTAAGTTGTGTACAGTTAAGAGATGTATTTAATTTTTAAATTTTCAAAAAGAGACAAATTAAAAAAAAAAAAAAAAGATGGAGAAAGAGAAAAGAGAAAAGGTGGATGACAATAAAACAACTCGTTAATTTTGGTATAATATACGCATGTGGTAAAATTGTATTTTCCCTATCAAAGGAAATTTGATTAACTCATTATTTTACATCCACCGAAAAAAAAAGATGTACGTGATCTATGGAAAAGTCAGTTGAGAAATTTAGGTGGATGACCAAAATTTTAAATTTGAATAAGTAGATGTCCACTTTTAAAATTTTATAGCAAAATGTCCAAGTATATATATTTTTACACTTAGTAGATACACATATCTACTAATTTTAGTTACTGTACTGAAATACACTCGGTATATAATTTTTTACACTTGGTACATAAAATTTTACACTTGGTATATATGCATATATACCGGACATTTTGCTATAACATTTGACAAAGGGACATTTACTAAAATTGGGCCCAAAATTTGGTCATATTTCTATAAGCCCTAAGTCAGTTTTTCTAGATGTGGTACCGTATTTTTTTATTTTTTAAAAAAATTTTAGAAAAATGTCATTTTCTAAAAGAGTAACTAGTAACCAGTAACTAATTTTTGAGCGCTAGTAACTAGTAATCAAATGTATTTATAACGGGTAACTAGTAACCAATTTTTAGACAATAGTAACTAATAACAACTTTAAAAATGGTATTTTTCTAAAAATATTTAAAAAGTAGTATTATTCTATTTTAAAAAAAACAGTACGGGAATTGGAAAAAAAATCTGACCCACCGTATTTTTGTAAATTTTTTTTTTTTTTTTTTAGATAGAAGTGTTAGAAACCCTTAAAATCTCAACCCAATAGAAGTCACCTGGGCATCGAAACTGATGGGGGCAAAGGTTATGGGCTTATAGAAATATGACCAAATTTTGGGCCCAATTTCAATAAATGTCCCTTTGTCAAATGTTATAGCAAAATGTCTGGTATATATGTTTATATACCAAGTGTAAAATTTTATATACCAAGTATAAAAAATTATATACCCAGTGCATTTCAGTATAGTAACTAAAATTGATAGATATGTATATCTACCAAATGTAAAAATATATATACCTGGACATTTAGCTATAAAATTTTAAAATGTGACCAAAATTTGGGCCCAATTTCAGTAAATGTCCCTTTGTCAAATGTTATAGCAAAATGTCCGGTATATATACTTATATACCAAATGTAAAATTTTATATACCAAGTATAAAAAATTATATACTCAGTGCATTTCAGTACAGTAATTAAAATTGGTAGATATGTGTATCTATCAAGTGAAAAATATATATACCTAGACATTTAACTATAAAATTTTGAAAGTGGACATCTACTTAATCAAATTTAAAATTTTGGTCATCTGGTTATTGGTTTTGAGTTGGGTTGGATTGGGTTGAGTTGACTCAATTGACTGGCCTTATTTATAAAAACTATCAAATTTTATTAATTCATATAACATATGGTGCAAACATTGATCAAATACTGATATATATATATATATGCGAAGCAAAGTCTTACAAATCTTAGTCATTTCTAAATACAAAAGTCCACTAAACAATATACACTTAAAACTAAAACATAAACTAAAAAACTTTATATCCATGTATATGTACATGTTTTTCTAAAATTCGATAAATGTTGTTAGCCTGGGTTGGGTTCTATTACATTGCTCATAGCTAAACGGGCCAATCTGATAAGGTCGACTTATGCATTTTGAGTCTAATTCGACATACATAGTCTCGTGAACCCATAAATTTCGACTTGACCACTCAAAAATTGTTAGGGAAACTATATCATATGCCTCTTTTTTTTTAGTATGTGATGATCAACCAATAAAGACTTTTAACATTTATATCCCATTTTTTAAATTTTAGTTGTGAATGTTATTGTTTTACCCTTTATAAGGAACGCAAAAGTTCATGTAAGATTGATAGGCGGTAGAACGAATTATGATTGACGAGAGGGACGATGGAGGTAGCCCAGTCTAGCCATGGATTGACACCATGATCAGAGGTATGGAACCTATTCGGCAATGGTACGTGTGGATTTTCATATGGTGCATTCAATTGCATCCAACAACATATCACCAGAAATATTAAGAATATTCGTGTGTCTTTTTTTTTTGCTTTTGTAAATTCTATTTTCTGTTTTTAAAATTTGTAAATAGGAACCTTGGGCACGATGAATTGATTTGTTATGACTAGTTTGCTTCATTTAAAATTGGGTCCTATGGTCTGATAAATGAGTCATTCTTTGTCTCTGTTTTCACATATCCATATATTATTATTCTTGTTCTTATAGTTAATTGCATTGAACAAGTGATGCAATTTGGGGAAGTAATCGCTTGTGTCAAGTGTTCTCTTGATCGACTAACAGTGGAAGATTTCGTTACCAATTTTAGGATTGTATATGATATTTAGTAGCATAAATGCATGTCAAATTATCTGGTAAATCAATCGATGAATTACTACCATTATATGTTAGTGGTAAATGAGTTATATTTGTCTTTAAGATTATGGTAAATAAGTGATATACTACTTTATATTGTATGGTAGTGGTAAATAAGTGATGTACTACTTTATATTTCAAAAAAAAAAAATAATAATGTACCACTTTATATTGTGGTAAATAAATAATTGGCCAGAGTATAATGGTAAATATGCCACTGTAAATAAGTTGTATGATCTTGAGTGGTAAATAAATTATACACCACCTCATAATAGTGGTAAATAAGTAATTTGCTAAGGGTATAATAGTAAATATACGACAATCTATAAGTGACGGTAAGTAAATGATATACAACCTCATAATAGTGGTAAATAAGTAATTTACTAAGGGTATAATGGTAAAGATGCCACCATCCATAAGTAGTAAAGTTTTTCAAGTCATAGTAAATAAATGATAAATCACCTCATAATTGTGGTAAATAAGTAACTTATCATGGGTATAATGATAAATATGCCACTGTCTATAAGTGATAAAATTTTTTCAAGTCACGATAAATAAATGATATACTATCTTGTAATAGTGGTAAATATGTAATTTATCAATGGTATAATAGTAAATATACTTCAATTCATAAGTGATAAATTTTTTCAAGTCACGGTAAATAATTGATATATCACCTTATAATAGTGGTAAATAAGTAATTTACCAAGGGTATAATGGTAAATATGCCACCGTCTATAAGTGTTAAATTTTTTTTTATCACGGCAAATAAATGATATATATACCGCCTCATAATAATGGTAAATAAGTAATTTATCAGGGGCATACTTGTAAATATATTACCTTCCATAAATGATAAATTTTTTTTAAATCATGGTAAATAAATTATATACCATCTCATAAGAGAAACAAATAAGTTATTTACTATGGGTATAATAGTAAATATGCTTCCATCCAGAAGTGAGAAATTATTTTAAGTCATGGTAAATAAATTATATACCAATTTATAATTGTAAAAACCTTGATTTTTACAAGGGATATTTTAGTCTTTTCACAAAATTGGAAATTTAAAATAAATAAAATTGGTTAAAGTATGAATTAATTTCAAGTAAGGACCAAAGTAGAAGAAATTTTCAAAGTTGGGGTCAAATTCGAATTTTAAGGACTTAAATGAAGACAAACTTTGAAACTTGGGCCATTATAGAATTTTAAAAAATTATGGCACCAGCCCATTAAGTGACACATGTCACAAAACCCCCAAATTCCCCTATAATCCCTAATCTCCCTCTCTCTTTCACGTGTTCTCTCTTCCCCTCTCTCTTCTTCTTCTTCTTCTTTTTCGCTCCTTTGTGCAGCTTCACCGCCGACCACCAGCGACGACCCAAGCCCGGACTCCGACCGGCGTACCTCCCCCACGGCCAGATGCACTCCTGCTGCCAGCCACCTGGCCCCGCCACGCCACCCAGCTGCTGCAATCGCACACGAAGCCACCCCAAGGCCGCAGTGTTCAATTGCCGAAATCCGGCATTTCGCCGCCCCTAGCTGCCACCCACTGCCACCCACTGCCACCAAATTGAAGCCCAAGCCTCCTCCTACCTGGATTCACCCTTCACCGCCATCAATTTCTGGCCAAGAAGCTCCTGTGAGCATTTAAAAGTTTTTGTGGCATTTTCGTAACAAAAAGTGGCAATTGTACAATTACTTTTGCTATGTTAATCCATTGTATATGAAACTTTGAGGGATGAAAATATGGTTTAAGATAGGAGAATGGGTGGTAGATTTGTGGAAATGGATGAACGGATTGAGAGAAATTCAGGTCTGAATTTTGTGGCATTTATCTAAATATTATCAGAAAATGGTATTTTTGTAACTTTTCTAATTAGTTTCTAATTAAGTCCAAACTTGAGCTAGAGGCCTCGAAATTGAAATTGGACTTCGGAAATAGACTAAGTAAGATCAAGAGACGAGTTTTGATATAAAACATCAATAGTTTTTGAGGTGGCACGAAATACGAGACACGAGACTCGAGATTTCGCCTCAATTTGCGTGCCACGGGCCCTGAACCTAAATTAATCGAGTTATATATCTAACCCAACATTTTTGGGTACTTTGAATTCAGTGGTGATCTCCGTTTCACAATTTGAGGCTTCATTTGGAAAGTCACCCCTCAAAGTGAGCTCACGGGATCTCGAAACGACCCTCCGAGCGACCGGGTGACCAACTGGAGAATCTACGAGCGCCGATAACTTAATCTGGCTATCAAGGCGAGGTAGGGGTTTAATTATCAAGTTTTGTACTTATTTTGATTTAAAATGAACATTATGACCTATTTTTTGAAATTGTCGATTTTCATGGATTTTATGGATTTGATTGGATATTTGGTGGACTTTTGAACTGTTGAAAGATATTGGATTATTCTGGAATTGGTTTGTATGATTTTTATACAGGTTTAAAATTTTAGTTTTAGAAAAATAC
This sequence comes from Trema orientale, assembly GCA_002914845.1. Lineage (NCBI taxonomy): Eukaryota > Viridiplantae > Streptophyta > Magnoliopsida > Rosales > Cannabaceae > Trema > Trema orientale. The sequence continues at coordinate 170,318 of JXTC01000354.1, forward strand.
AGCTGTTATGCTGCCCAATTTTCTATAAATCCCAGAATAATAATGCATGGTTATTACACACTATATGATATGTTGTACCTACTATAGGATCACACACTTGAGTTCCATTTTAGCATCATGGTATTTAGATTGCTGGCAAGTTGCTACAGCACTAGGTGAGATACCTAAGCCCCTGCGCAGGATTTGCTGACACACCTACGGGCAGTGTCAGGATGTTGGGTACCTCTATTCAAGAGGTATTACAGGACCGTGATGAGAGGATGGGAGCTCATACATATACTTGTACGTGGTTGATTTATAATATGTACAACATGATTGTGATTTTGGTTTTGGTTTTGATTACATAATCTTGATTACTTTGCAAACTTGTTTTATAAATGAATTCTAGAAAGGTACTAACCATGCAGATTTGAAAAATTACATTCATACCAAAAAGGTAATTGGATTCCTACTGAGGATGTAAATGCTCACCCCTTTATCTTTCCCCTCTCAGATAGTGTACAGTGTGACTTGGGCAACTCTAGAGCAGAGTGACTAGGGTTGGAAGATTATTACTAGTTTAGTAGTTGGTAACTACTTACTAACTCATTTTGGAATTGTAATAACATTTTAGGCTCATACTTTGGATTTAGTCTGTATTATCTATTATGCCTACTTGTGATGATAATGGTGATGCATATGTATGTTTTATTACTATTATTAATAGTCTATGTCTAGTGGTGATCACAAACTGTGAGAATTTACAATTTGAACCATTTTTATAAACTTTTACAGAAGCTGTCGTTTTTAAACTAGTTGTCGTTTTTATGAAGAATTGCAGTTCCTAAAATTTTCTAAAACAAATTATGAATTTTCACTTGTGAAATTCCTCTTCTGCCACTGGCCCGAGATTTGGGACGTGACAGAAAATTTTTGGTATCAGAGTAGAGGTTTAATTACCTCGGATATGACACCATTAGACTAGATTGTGACTTTTTTTTCAAAAGCACTTGTATCACTGTCTCACTAACATTTTGGCATATGAATACAGAACTATAATGCCTCCGAGGAGAAGAATACCGAGGCAAAAGCCTAGGGCTGAAACACCTCCACAACAACAATAAATTCCTGACCCTCTAGCGAACTTGTATGATACTTTAAGAGTATTACCGGGTCTAAGGATGGAGCGAAACCCTGAGACCCGTTAGGCTAATTTTTTCAAGGACTTCATGAAGCTCAATTCACCATCATTTGATGGGAGACCTGATCCCAGGTTAGCTGAGAGATGGCTTAGAGATATCAAGAGGACTTTTGCTACTATTAGAATACCAGCTGAGTTCTAAATAACCTTTAGTACTTACAAGCTGATTGATAGAGCTATAAATTGGTGGGAGACAGTAAAGTTATCTCAAGATGTGACCGATATGACTTGGGAGACCTTTGATGGATTGTTCAGGAGTCATTATACTAATGCTAGTCATAGAGCTGCTCTGATTAGAGAGTATGAATAGCTCAAGCAGGGTGACATGACGGTGAATGAATACTATGTACGGTTTATGGAGTTAGCACAATATGCCTATGCACCTGGAACAGATCCTACCCTCCAGATTGTCAAGTTCATGGAGGCTTTGAGACCAGCCATCTTGGAGAAGATTGTGACCCACCCCTTCAGCAACCTTGTTGATTTAGTTGCTGTAGTCCAAAAAGCTGAGGCTTTTCTTGATGATCGGTCAACAACGAGAGATCATGCAAGAAACAAGGGCAATAGGAGAAAGATGAACAAGAAGAACCAAGGACAATGGCAAGGACAGAATTCTCAGAATAGTGGAAGTAGCAACAGTAGTGGCTCTTCAGAAAAAAGTTGCTATGGACCTTATGGATGTTTCAATTGTGGACAGCAAGGCCACCAGAAGAAGGCTTGCCCCTACCGCCAACAAAAATCTCCGTTGTCTCAAGGAGGATCACAGGGAATTCAGAGTGCCTCAGTTCTTTTTCAGGGCAATCAGATGAGACCAGTGCAATATCAAACCCAGTCTCAGGTATTCACTTCCACTCCTTACTAGCAGCCTTATGATTCTCAGTACCAGCATCAGTATAGGCCGCAAGGTTCGGGCTACAACCAAGGCTATACTCAGAATTTCCTGACTCCACAAAATTCTGGGAACCAATGAGGACATGGATATGCTAGTACCGGTCCAGGAACTAGTAGCAGTCGCCTAGATCAAGGAAGAAGAAACAAAGAAAAAGGCAAAGCTTCTGGTCAAGCTTATGCAGTTGCAGAGGTAGATGAGGCTCCTGACCACACTGGCAGAGGTGTTGTTGATGGTATGATTCTTATTTCCCACTCTTGGGCTCATGTCTTATTTGATATTAGTGCTTCTCATTCCTTTATCTCCATGTTATTTGCATAAATTGGAATGTTCTGTGTTGGATTATATGTTGACTTTGGGAACACCTATGGGTGGAGTTACCGGTATTTCTACTATCTGTCGTAGGAAGCTACGAGCAGATTTGGTAGTATTACTTTTGCAACAATTTGATGTGATTCTCGGTATGGATTGGCTATCCAAATACTGAGCGACTGTTGACTGTTTTAACAAGAGAGTTACCGTTTTTCCAAATGATGGGTATTCTATTGTCTACCAAGCTCATTTAAATCCTTTGAAACTGAGTCCTATTCTGAAAGCATGCATAGGTGGAAGGAAGAGACTAGAGTGCTATGAGAATTTATTTGCCATCGATGGTGAGATGAGATCCGCCGATCAGCACCTTTGGATATCAGTGGTTAGCGAGTTTCCAGATATTTTTCTCCGAAGATTTACTGGGGCTACCACCTGATAGGGAGATCGAATTCTATATTGATTTAATTCCTAGAGCTCAGCCAGCTTTTATTCCAGCCTATCGCATGGCTCCAGTAGAAATGACTGAGTTGAGAAGTCAGTTGGATGATCTTTTATCAAAGGGATTTATTAAGAGTAGTACCTCTCAATGGGGTGCTCTTGTCCTATTTGCCAAGAAAGCTGATGGAACGTTTCGGCTCTGTGTGGATTACAGAAAACTGAATCAGCTAACGGTGAAGAACAAATATCCCTTACCAAGGATCGATGAACTGTTTGATCAACTTGGTGGATCTAGGTTCTTTTCCAAAAATTGATCTTAGATCCGGTTACCATCAGTTAAAGATCCGAGAGGAAGATATACCGAAAACTGCATTCAGGACTCATTATGGTCACTTTGAGTTCCTGGTTATGCTGTTTGATCTGACTAATGCTCCAGCAGTGTTCATGGACCTTATGAACAGAATATTCAGGCCTTATTTAGATCGGTTTGTGGTTGTCTTCATCGATGATATCTTGATCTATTCTAAAACTCGAGNTGAGAAGTCAGTTGGATGATCTTTTATCAAAGGGATTTATTAAGAGTAGTACCTCTCAATGGGGTGCTCTTGTCCTATTTGCTAAGAAAGCTGATGGAACGTTTCGGCTCTGTGTGGATTACAGAAAACTGAATCAGCTAACGGTGAAGAACAAATATCCCTTACCAAGGATCGATGAACTGTTTGATCAACTTGGTGGATCTAGGTTCTTTTCCAAAAATTGATCTTAGATCCGGTTACCATCAGTTAAAGATCCGAGAGGAAGATATACCGAAAACTGCATTCAGGACTCATTATGGTCACTTTGAGTTCCTGGTTATGCTGTTTGATCTGACTAATGCTCCAGCAGTGTTCATGGACCTTATGAACAGAATATTCAGGCCTTATTTAGATCGGTTTGTGGTTGTCTTCATCGATGATATCTTGATCTATTCTAAAACTCGAGAAGAACATGCTAAGCACTTGAGAATTGTGCTTCAGACTTTGAGAGATCATCAACTTTATGTCAAGTGATCCAAGTGTGACTTCTGGATGACGGAAGTAAAATTCTTGGGGCATGTTATATCTCATGAAGGAATTTCGGCTGACCCTTCCAAGATAGAATCTGTTCTAGAATGGGAGAAACCAAAAAATATAACCGAGGTAAGAAGTTTTTTTAGTCTAGCGGGTTATTACCGCTATTTTGTTGAGAATTTCTCGATAATCGCAATGCCTTTGACAAAGTTGACGAGAAAAAATACCAAGTTTGTATGGAATGATGATTGCGAAGCAGCTTTCATGGAATTGAAGAGGAGGTTGACAACTGCACCTGTTCTTACTGTTCCTAACAGTAATGAACCCTATGTTGTATATACTGATGCTTCTGGTTCAGGATTGGGATGTGTCTTAATGCAGAATGGCAAGATAGTGGCTTATACTTCCCACCAGTTAAAGCCATATAAGAAGAACTATCCAACTCATGACTTGGAGTAAGCAACGGTAATCTTTGCTCTTAAGATTTAGAGATGCTATCTGTATAGTGTGAAGTTTGAGGTTTATTTTGATCATAAGAGTCTGAAGTATCTGTTTACTCAACGAGACTTGAACTTGAGACAAAGAAGCTGGGTTGAGTATATGGAGGACTATGATTTCGAACTTCAGTACCATCCTAGAAAGGCCAATGTTGTAGCTGATGCTTTGAGCAGAAAGTCTCATAACATACTTGCTTCCTTGATACTAGAAGATTAGAAAAATTCGGTTACCATTGATGAATATAACTTGGAGTATAGCGAAAATGGAAAAATCGCTTGTATCAGCAACATTGTGGCTACGCCATCATTTCTCCAAATAGCACAACAAAGTCAGTGGCAAGATCAAGAACTGAGAACGATATGGAGCCAACTTCAGAATGGTGAGCAGTTGGATGGTTGGAAAAAGGGTTTATGTTTTTCAATAGAAGACTAGCTGTAGCGAATGACCCTCAACTTAGAGAGACTATTCTGACTGAGGCTCATAAGTCCAAGTTCGTAGTATATCCTGGTGGCACTAAGATGTATCATGGTCTGAAGAGGCAGTTCTGGTGGAAAGGCATGAAACGAGATGTAGCTACTTTTATGGCTAAGTATATAACTTATGAAAGAACTATACAAATTCTAGAGAATATGCTTCGCTCATATATACTGGATTTTGGTGGAAGCTAGGATGATCACCTGTCATTGGTGAAGTTTGCTTACAACAATAGCTACCAAACCAGTCTTGGCATGGCTCCATACGAGGTACTATATGAAAGACCATGCAAATCACCCTTGTGTTGGGTTGATGTAGATGAGCATGTTACTCTTAGGCCAGAGTTAGTACAAGAGACTACTGAGAAGGTTAACAAGATCAGAGAGAGACTTAAGGTTGTTCAGAGTCATCAGAAAAGCTATACAGACCCCACAAGACGCGAGGTAGAGTTTGATGTTGGTGACAAAGTATTCTTGAAAGTCTCGCCAATGCATGGAGTCACGAGATTTGGAGTTAAAGGGAAGTTAACTCCAAGGTACATTAGACCATTCGAGATTACGGATAGAATTGGGCCTGTTGCTTATCGTCTGGATCTACCATCGTAATTGGGTCGAGTACACAATGTATTCCATGTTTCAATGCTCAGGAAGTGCATACCTGACCCATCTCATATTATTCAGTACATGGAAGTGCCTATCCAAGAGAATGTAATATATGAGGAGCAACCAATTTGAATACTGGGAAGAGAACTCAAGGTACTTCGTAATAGAGAGATTCTGCTTGTCAAGGCTCTTTGGGAACACCATAAGGAAGAAGAAGCCACTTGGGAACTTGAGACCGAAATGTATGAAAAGTATCCTCATTTGTTTAACTTTCAACTTGAGGTTGTACTTTGATTCATACCTTGTACTCTGAATTTCGGGACGAAATTCCCTTGAGGAGGGGAGGATGTAAAAATCTTGATTTTTATAAGGGATATTTAGTCTTTTCGTAAAATTGGGAATTTAAAATAAATAAAATTGGTTAAAGTATGAATTAATTTCAGGTAAGGGCCAAAGTAGAAGAAATTTTCAAAGTTGGGATTAAATTCGAATTTTAAGGACTTACATGAAGACAAACTTTGAAACTTGGACCATTATAGAATTTTAAAAAGTTATGGCACCAGCCCATTAAGTGACACATGTCACAAAACTCCCAAATTCCCCTACAATCTCTAATCTCCCTCTTTCTTTCACGTGTTCTCTCTCCCCCTATTTCTCTTTCTTCTTCTCTTTCGCTCCTTCTTTGTGCAGCTTCACCGCCGGCCACCGGTGACGACCCAAGCCCGGACTCTGGCCAACGTACCTCCCTTACGGCCAGACACACTCCCGCCGCTGGCCACCTAGCCCCGCCGCACCACCCAGCTGCTACAATCCGCGCGCGAAGCCACCCCAAGCCCGCGGTGTTCAATCGCCGAAATCTGGCATTTCGCCGCCCCTAGCCGCCACTCACCGCCATCAATTTCTGGCCAAGAAGCTCCAGTGAGCGTTTAAAAGTTTTTGTAGTATTTTCGTAACAAAAAGTGGCAATTGTGCAATTACTTTTGCTATGTTAATCCATTGTATATAAAACTTTGAGAGATGAAAAAATGGTTTAAGATAGGAGAATGGGTGGTCGAATTCTGGAAAATGGATGAACAGATTGAGAGAAATTCAGGTCTGAATTTTGTGGCGTTTATCTAAATATTTTCAGAAAATGGTATTTTTGTAACTTTTTTAATTAGTATCTAATTAAGTTTAAACTTGAGCTAAAGGCCTCGAAATTGAAATTGGACTTCGGAAATAGACTAAGTAAGATCAAGAGACGAGTTTTGATATAAAACATTAATAGGTTTTGAGGTGGCACGAAATCCGAGATACGAGGCTTGAGATTTCGCCTCGATTTGTGTGTCATGGGCCCGGGGCCCAAATTAATCGAGTTATATATCTAACCCAACATTTTTGGGTGCTCTGAATTCAGTAGTGATCTCTGTTTCACAATTTGAGGCTTCGTTTGGAAAGTCGCCCCTCAAAAGTGAGCTCACGGGATCCCGAAACGACCCTCCAAGCGACCGGGCGACTAACTGGAGAATCTTCGAGCGCCGATAGCTTAGTATGGCTATCCAGGTGAGGTAGGGGTTCAATTATCAAGTTTTATACTTATTTTTATTTAAAATGAACATCATGACCTATTTCTTAAAATTGTCGATTTTCATGGATTTTATGGATTTGATTGGATATTTGGTGGACTTTTGAACTGTTGAAATATATGAATTGTTCTGGGATTGGTTTGTATGATTTTTATGCAGGTTTAAAATTTTGGTTTTGAGAAAATACAACTGTTATGCTGCCCGATTTTCTATAAATCCCAGAATAATACGAAATGAGTTTTAAAGCATGAATTCCTTGATATACTTGATGCATGGTTATTACACACTCTATGATATATTGTACCTACCATAGGATCACGCACTTGAGTTTCATTTTAGCATCATGGTATTTAGATCATTGGTGAGTTACTGCAGCGCTAGATGAGAGACTTAGGCCTCTGCGCAGGATTTGCTAACACACCTACGGGTAGTATCAGGATATTGGGTACCTCTATTCAAGAGGTATTACAGGACCGTGATGAGAGGATGGGAGCTCGTACATATACTTGTACTTGGTTGATTTATGATATATACAACATGATTGTGATTTTGGTTTTAGTTTTGATTACATGATTACTTATGATCTTGATTACTTTGCAAACTTGCTTTATAAATGGATTTTGGAAAGGTACTAACCATGCAAGTTTGAAAAGTTGCATTCATACCAAAAAGGTAATTGGATTTCTACTGAGCATGTGAATGCTCACCCCCTTATCTTTCCCCTCTCAGGTAATGTACAGTGTGACTTGGGCAACTCCGGAGCGGAGTGACTAGAATTAGAAGATTATTACTAGTTTAGTAGTTGGTAACTACTTAGTAACTCATTTTGGAATTGTAATAATATTTAAGGCTCATACTTTGGATTTAGCCTGTATTATCTATTATGCCTACTTGTGATGACAATGGTGATGCATATGTATGTTTTATTACTATTATTAACAGTCTATGTCTAGTGGTGTTCACAAACTGTGGGAATTTACAATTTGAACTATTTCTGTAAATTTTTACAGAAGTTGTCGTTTTTAAACTAGTTGTCATTTTTCTGAAGAATTGCAGTTTCTAAAATTTTCTAAAACAAATTATGAATTTTCACTTATGAAATTCCTCTTCTGCCACTGACCCGGGGTTTAGGTCGTGACAATAACAGTGATAAATAAATAATTTACCAAGGGTATAATGGTAAGCTCAAATAATTATTATTAAGAAAGGGATATATCTGTTAATAAAATCAAAATGGGATATCTGGCTACTAAATCATGCATTTAAAAGCGGGGTATTTTTGTTCAATCCCCATATTGTTAATCCACCAATCTATACCTAATTTGCACATTAGTTTAATTCTTTTTTCTTTTTTTGAATAAGTGTAATTTTTTTCCCCGACCTTAGTTATTTCTCCAATTTTTTCTTTCTCATGTGATATATTAGATATTTCGCACGTATTTATAAGTTTTTTTTTTTTTTTCCTGGGAACACGAATTTATAAGGCTGCCTTAATTTCTTATTACAAAAGGATATTAGAGGGCTCTTTCTAGTGAGACTAAAAATTGAGTCGTTAAGTATGAGATTATTATTCTTGTATGATTTTTCTTCATTGTAGTGAAAACGTACATCGGTTAAGAACGTATTTGAAACTCTCATATTGAAGGAGAATCATTATAAATTTGTTTGTGTTTTGCTTGTTTAGCTTCGAGCAATTTCAAGTATATATCAAGCCATAAACATATTATTTCTTATAGCCAATAAATTGTTTCATGAAGTTATTACGTACGGAAGTTATTGGATGATGAATACGATTGTTAGAAAAAAAAGTACTTAATTTCAGTCTTGAATTGCTTAAATATCTTGAGGATGTTCTTTAACATAACTGGTTTAGATGATTGATAATGAAAATTGAAAGACACAGTGAAAGAACCTCTCAAAGTGGGCCGATTCTACATCCTATAGATGGTACCTCTCTAGGAATAGACAAAATGACCACAAGCACCAACACTTTCATGGTTTGAAAAATATATATGACATATCGATTTCAGACACTTTACCAATTCTACCTTAAAATTAAGGAAAATGAAACTATAAAATCAGCAGCATCTGTATATATTCATATATATATATATTATATGTGAAGTTAGCAAAAGTGTGTGGTATGTATATATGTAGTACATACATGCATACACCGAAAAAAAAAAGAAAAAAAAAAGACAGATCATTAACTTGGATCCTATGATCACATACGCCAATAGATATACAGTTTTTTTTTCTTTTTTGGATTAACTAACCTATAGATATACAGTTATACAACATTCGCTAGACAATATGACAAACTATACTTAGCTAGCAATTGCAAATAACCCGGACCAGAAAAAGAACGAAAATATAGTAATCTTCCAGCAAAATCCCGGCAGCTAAAATTAGCAGGAAGTGCTGATCATGAGTATATAAATCTACACCAATTTATAAATAATGGTATGTTTATTTTAAGATAAGTACTAGCTAGGCTAGCAAGCTATAGCTTGCTAGAAATTCCAAAGAAAAGAGGAGTGAGCATCATGAGAATTAAAAGGGTCATCTCCATTAATCTGATCAGCCCCTCTAGTGGAGTTGTTATCGGGTGCAGCTGGTAGTACCGGAGCACAAAACTCGCCTGAATGCATCTTATCATCATGGAGTCCAGGAAAAGGGTCAAAATTATCATAATAGGCACCTCCATGATCGTTTGAATAATCTAAAAAGTTCAACAACGACCAATCCATGGTGGAGATGTCATGATCATGATTATGATATTGATGATGATGACCAGCAATGGTAGTAGTATCAATACTAGCATCAAATGAATAGTATTGCTGATGATCATGATCAATAATATCTGATGATCCCCTTCCCCTATGAGAAGATTCACCAGATTCTGGTGGGTAACTAGGGTTTGGTTCTTGGCAAGAGGAGTCATCAATAATATTATCATTGGCAAACCTAGCCGCCACCACTTGAATCTCTTGCGGGCTAAGCGACTGGCCGCCGGCGATGTCCGGAGGGCTACCGGGGAAATTGAAGTGGGCGTGGGGCCCGCGGAGGCAGAACTGGGCCGCGTCGAAAGCCCTGGCCGCCTTCTCCGGCGTGTCGTAGGAGCCTAGCCATATTCGCTCCCGGCTGTTGGGAAGCCTAATCTCGGAGACCCATTTCCCCCATTTCCTCTTCCTGACACCTTTGTATTTTGGACACTCATGATGCTCAACACTAGTACTAGAATATGCTTGCTCGGAATTACTAGTACTAGTCTTCACCATAGCTATAAGCCTTTTATTTTTTTTTTTTCCCCCTTTTTTTTGTATGTATTTTTTTTGGGGTTGAGACTTGAGAATATACTAGCTTGTGGATAATGGGAATTAATAGCACCATGGTTTGGCCATGTATTTATACTCATATGTTTTCCGGCCTTATACTTTAGGGGCAAAGTTTGATGATATTAAGTCATGATATTACCATATCGTTGAATATATGACTAAAGCTTTTTGGGGATTCTAGGTCTAGAATTTAATTTCTAAACGTGTGGATTATCAAAGAGGAGGAGACCTTCAAGAACAGCGTAAAAGAAGCGGATACGTGGTCAGTGGAAGAGTGTACGATGACTAGAATCTAGAAGTGACGCGGTGGGTCCACATTACCATTTACATATTTTGAGCACGTGGTTTTTTTTTTTCCAATTTTTTCCTTTAGGTTATTTTGATGATATTTCTTTGTGTGTGTTTTTAATTATATATTTCTAATTAAATTTTTTTTTAAAAATGCGGTGGCACCTGGACCACCGGCCAGCCGCTATCGGTATATTTTGTTTGTCGTCGTCAAAAGGGGGATTCCATATCTCAAACGTTCATCACACGATCTCTCTCGCTATCAGTAATTATAGCTTTGTACGATATTAAAAACTTTCTATATATACCAATTTATATATGGAAATGTTACCCTAATTAGCCACGTGTATATATATATATATGAAGACGTAGTATTAGATAATACTTAAGTTTAAGCCCCTATTATTAATTTATTACCTTTTACCGCACACCGACTAACCTAAATGTACATAATATAACATAATAATAATAATATATTTATCAAAAAAAAATGTATATAATATAATATACGTGCGCTTGGGAATGTCTGATTGTCCTGCACAATGCGCCGGACAAGCTAGCGGTATATCCGACCTTCCTGAAATTCTTTCGAGTATGGATTTAAGAAATTAACTTAGTTACGTTAATTCATTGTTTGACATAGATGGACACATATAT
>JXTC01000354.1:181716-209212 GCA_002914845.1 Trema orientale
GATTGACAACTATATATATATCCGTATATGCCATCTTACGCTTCATACCTCATTTGATTCTGCTCCCTTGTTGTGTTTCAGATATTATACGTACTTTGTACTCCTTTTAAAAAAAAAAAAAAAAGTACTTCCTAATTTTTGTCTCTTTTTCCTCCAACACCAACCAAAGGATTTTCACCTACGTAACGTGTTTATGTCGGTGCGACGCCGTATCGATTCTTACTTTTATACCACTACATGAGTCAAATTCATAACGTCATACGAAATTTAATCGAACAAGTACTTCTATTTCTCCAGCCGCAAATCTTACAGACTTAGACTAAGGGATCGGTACTAGGGGCGAGGCTTAGGCAGTTAGGCTTAACTATTATCTTGAGAGTTGGAGTGGTTCTTTTCTTTCTTTTTGATAAAGAGATTTGGAGTGGTTCTGTTTAACCAATTGGCACTGCAATATCTACAGTTGATGACAAAATGGGTCCAAGTGAATTTTGTTGCCTTGTGCGCCCACTTGCTGCACTTTTCAACCACGTGCTTAAAACCCTATATCGACTCATCAGGGGGGAAGATTAAATGAAATACTCTTCTATCACGAGTAATGTGATGCGAAATTCTCTTTTGAATAATGCTAAGAGTACTCATCTTCTTAAAAAAATGTATTAAATGATGTGATATACATTATTTATGTTATGTCATGTTTTAGAATAAGAGATCGCTATACTATTTACACATACAGAGGTTGGGAGACCCATTATAAACTTTATATATGGACCTTAGATTGACTCTATTAATATATATATATACACGGTGTCGAGCCTATGGTTTTCTTTAGCATTTTCCTACTATTTAGGAACAATTATAGTACCAACTTCCCCTTAGTTTTGGATAAACTAATGTTAATCTACTTTGGGTTTATGAAATTGATAAAAGGGTGTTCTATTGCCATATCCTTTTCTTCTCTCCATAATCCTTTTCTAAATAGACCTTTCATAAAAGTTTAAATTTTTTCAAATTTTTTTTCATACAAATTTCATTTTTCATTAAGTACAAAAATGTCCATTACATATTAATATTCTGAAATATTTATTTTCCCACCTGCATTACTTTACTTTACTATCCATTAGCTTTTAAAATCCAACCTTTTATCTTCTCTATTTTTTATTCTTCAAGATATTGATGTATATTCCTCCTATGTAAATGGTCAACAAAGAAAATAAATGAGTTTTTATTTTTATTTTTTTAAAGAATATTACGAAAAAAAGAAAAAATCAGAATCAATGGCATAATGAACCTTTTTTTTTAATAAGAACAATTTTATTTTTATTTAAAGTAAAGCATATATGATGTAAACAATGGAGAATAAGCAAAATATTCGTTATTCTTATTTAAAAAAAAAAATATCTGAGAGAAGAATGGAGATTGTGATAACAAAAGAAGAAGAAGAAGAAGACAAATGACAATAAAAATGTTGTGCAAAATAAAAAATAACAACAAATCTGATTTCCTACTCTTATAAACACAAAATAAGATTCCTAAGCAGAAACACAAAATAAGAAAATATATATAAAACAATATTAATTTTTCTTTTAAAAAAAATCACCATATTAACGTGAAAATAATACATGAAATCAAAACTTTATTATCTCATTTTATTTAGTTTATTAATCTATATTTGGTTATAAAAATTGAATTGTGTAATTGATCTGTTAATATTTTTGACATATTTTTATATTATTTTACTGAATAAGGTAAATTTGAAGGGTGAGCTAAGAGATAAGATTTTTTTAACTAATTTCGTATGATAGTATTTAGGTCAATATTGTCACCCTTGATAAAATGTTCATGTAATATTTCAGCTTATAAATGCATCCACCCATGAGTCAAAAAAAAAAAAGAAAAAAGAAAGCAAGCAAAAGTGCCTTAGTTAAAACTTAAAATGTAAATATTATGCACAAAAACAAAGCAAGACAAACGACTTTTTCCTATCGTTCTCTCGCCATAGACTGCCAGTGTCAGGCTGTCAGCCATGAGTGGAGGGGAGAGTTTTCACTTTCATTTTTTCTACTTTTTGTATTTCTTTTAAAATTCAATTAGGTCCGAATTATTATGTTGACTTTTGACTAAGGGTATTTTTGCCTTTTTTTGTTTTAACTTTGACTCATGAACGGACGATAGGATTCTGTCATTTTTAGAAGGGGAACAAATTAAGGTGAATTGTTTAATTTAGCCACAACAGAATAGAAGTTTTTGCAACTATATATCCCTACTTCTAATCAGAATTATTATCTCTTATGATGCAAAAAATGTTCAGTACAGTCTTTGTAATTACTCAACGTGAGTTTAAAAATGTGTAAAAATTATATACATATATATATATGTATATAGTTAATGATGCATGAAGCACGCACTGAGAACGAGGCCGATCAGTTGTCCAAAATGACCATAATTAATTTGTGCAAAATAAGAACAATTTAGTAGAGCAGATGATTATTTATATATAATATATATCGATAATTGATAGTAGTGCATCAAAAGTGGAAAGATGCATGAAGAGGGAACCAAAGTCAAAAGTAACAGCAGAGTTATATATATTAATAAGGACTGAAGGGGACATATATGTAACGCATTGCGGCGCTTCAAGTTTTACTCCATGGCCGGAGCTTGTTACACCATTTTTGGTATTAGATGGTCGTTTTAAACAAATAGATACAATTCACTTAAAATGTACCTCTCAGTCTCAAGATATTGACTACTCATTCTAAGCCAGCTAGCTTACATACAATTAATGGGGCCCGCCAGGGGCTGGGTTGAGCATGAAAAAACGGTGATGTAGCTAGTTACTTCTTCTAGATGTTTATTGATGATTTAAATCTAAGGATCAGTATTCGGCCGAGTTGCATGCCTAGAAAAAAAAAGACAATGATCTAAATTGGTTAACATCCTCGCTGACCTTTGTATATGAGATTGTCAACGAAATAAAAAACAATATATTTGACAGTGTGAACCCTTCTGAATTATGCATGGTTATTAGTAGATAATTGAAATACGTTACTGGACTCGGCTCTTGTGAGTCGCAAGTCAATTAAGTGTGAACCTGCTACTCATGAATGTTAACCGATAGGTAATATCAACTTTTTGGTAGGTATATACGGTTTACAGATATATATATATATATGGTTGCCAATTCAGTAGGTATTTTTTTTTAACCTATGTGTAGGTATTTTTTTTTAACCATTAGATTATCATCTAATGGTGATCCAACGACTATAATGATGTATAAGAAAAGACATGCATCATTAATGTTATTTCTCTTTCTTATTTTTCAATATAAAAAATTGTGCAAAAAAAAATTTTATTGATCAAATTGATACCTATGCATAGGTAAAAAAAAAAAATACCTACTGAATTGGTGCCCTATATATATATATATATACATACATATTGTAGGAAAAATGTTCGGTAGACATCTCATGTGTCGTTTATTGTAAGACATATTTAATTTCATGGTAAATGCATGAAGTTAATTTGTAAGAAATATTTTGTTTATTTGTTGTATACTCCAATTTTTTAGGATGCTAAATTTACCATTGGAGATAGAGAACATCTTCAATACGTATGTTATATATATACTATCCCAATATCAAATTTTAACATTTGCTTCAATAGTTTACAATATCGCCAGTATTATAATATAGCAGTTACTCAAATATTTTATCTTTTTACTTTTTAAAATTTTCTGATTATTTAGATCTAAAACTTATTAATATTTTATTCTCATTAAGAAATGACTGTAATAAAATTAGAGTTGGTATATATTATATTACGTTGCTCCTCATATATCTCATAAAACAACTTTAAAAAAGCACACAAAAGATTTTGTAACATTTACGCAATTGTTGAATTCCAACCCTTCATTTATGTGGGGCACTGATAAGTGTGATTTTGAGCTAGATTTTGATCAATTTCTCTATAATAATTTGTTGATTTTCTTGTCATTTTTAAGTTTTTATTCTTATTTTTAGGTTTTGTAAGTATTTTCGAAACGTTAGAACAAAAAAGAGCATAAACATAAACGAAACGAGACAAAATGAAGAAACCAGATGAAAAATAAGCCAGTGCTATGGCACCAACTCTCAGGTACAAACATAAAAAGGCAACAACGGGATGATGTTACGGCACTAGAATTCTAGTTCCGTGACACCAGCTCATCTATACAGAAACTGTCTTTCAACAATTTGGACAAATTTTGACTCTCCAACTTTGAAAAACTACTCCAAAATACTCCTAAACCCTTTTCCACTATAAAAAGAACTCTCTAGGTCAAAATTTGAGAGGAAAAGAAGATCAAAAACACTTAGACACTAGAAAAAGAGAGAATTGAGAGGATTGAAGGAGCTCGTGGAGATCACTTAGAGTTAGAAGTGTCAAAATTAGAGGAAGAACAGGTCGGGCCAAGCCCGGCCTAGAATTTTAAGATGTAGCCCAACCCGACCCGTAGGCCTGCCGGGCTCCTAGACGGGCCAGGCTGGCTCGGTCGGAACGGGCCAAAACATGTCGGCCCGTTCTTGGCCTAATTTTAAAAATTTTAATAAAAATCCAAAAAAATTAGATTATTATTTGTATAATTAGTTAAAAATATTAAAATAAAATTTATGAAAAAATGAATAATATGTTGTATTTTTTTTCTATTGATAAAAATTTAAAAATAATTAAATAAGCTAAAAGTATATAAATAGAATAGTTGATAAAAAAAAGTTTAAGNAAAAGTTTAAGTATTGGAAAATTATTTAGAATTAGATTGAAATTTGAAGGTGTGAAAAAAAAAATAAGAAAATATATATTTATAAGTATTGGAAAAAGTTTGTATCTAAATTTATTTAAAAAAATAAAAAAAAAAATTATTTTTGGCGAGCGGGCGGGATTAGCGGGCCGGGCCCTGCCTGACGGGCCTAGACATATAGCCCAACCCGGCCCTAACCTAGGGTCGGGCCGAGCTCGGGCCCGTTATAATGTGGGCCGGGCCGGGCCGGGCCGTGGGCCGGCTCGTTTGGTCGGGCCCATTTTGACACCTTTACTTAGAGTTAGAGTTGGTAATTTTTCTGCGTAGATCATTGTCCCAGCCTTATATTTGTTCTTTTCCTTTTCATTTTTCTTATTTTTCTGGTTTTATTTTGTATGCATGATTATGAGTATGATGTTTGATTTTAAGAACATGCTTGGTTAAGTTTTTATTTTGGTTAAGGTCGAATCTCAAGACATGATATGTTAATTTAATTTATTTCAGATTTCAATATGCTGATCATTCATACTAAATTAATTATATTCTTCTATGCTTACATACTTATAATGTCTATATTGAATTGTTCGTGTATCCAATTAAATAAATTGATCATAGAAATTTATTACTAATTAAAACCTTAGATCCATAATTGTCTAAGTCTTCTAATTGTGAGTAGCAAATTGTGGTTGATTGAATTATATAAGTTATTTGATTGACTATAATGAAAACTATGCCCTAGATTAAAAATAATCCGAAATTGTATGATTGTTACCTAGGATTGACCGAATTTTCTATATGTAATGCATTAGTTAGACTAACTAAGAGAGCTCATTCGAGGTTATCTAATTAATATAATATAGATAAAAAGCTTATTCTGTCTAGTGAATCTTAAGGAAATAAATAGAGATAGCAGAGTTAATTGTTATCTCTGGTCGATTATTTAGAAGAATGACTGACTATAAAATCAATTAGCTAAATTAGTGGAATTATATAGGGTGGATATTAAACCTACAACGAAAACTTCTCTATCAATTGATTTTCATTTGTTATTCGATTTTGTTATTACTATTCATTTTAATTTACTAAGTTTAAAACCCCCAACTTGCTAGAACAATTAGAAATCTTTAGTATTAAGAATAACGTGTTATTAGTAATAGAAGGTACTGAATTAATTTGACCATGAAAAAGATTGTTATCAGCCACATAAATGGAGGGTTGGGATTGGTCACAATTCACCTAGCAGCCTTCGTGATCCGTTTACTAATTATATGGTATGACTGCTTTAACTATAATTATTGGCTTGTATGTATGCCCAATGTATTTTTTATGCCCAAATATGGATAGTTAACTCTTCTCTCAATGCATGAAATTCAAGCGTAACATTCCGGGAAACCCATATTTTAGGGGCGGCAATATGAGTCAAACACGATAACATGACTCGAAACCCGCACGACATAAACGGGTTTGAGTTTTGCCTAAACGGGTTCGGGTAATTTCGGGTTGACCTGTTTAACTCGTTTATTAAAGGTGTCATTTTCGGGTTAACCCGTCTAACCTGAAAATGACACGGTTTAACCCGTTTAAAAATAAATTGGTATTTTTATAATTTATACTTGTTTCATACTTAGGCTTGCCTTTACATATTAGATATTTCTTCAAGCCCAGAATCTCAATAAAGCCCAATCCATTATCTCTAACCCTAGCAATACATTACTAATTCCATATCTTATTCTTTTTGAGTCTATGATCTCTACTTCTTTAGTTTATTCTACCTGCCGCCACCTTCACTTCCCTTTCTTCATCTCATTCTCTCTAGTAGATCTAAGACTCATCTATTCTGAGAGCCCATAGCCAGCCGAGGATGTTGAAAATAAACCCAATGAAGCCAATCGAAACTTCGAGTCTTCCAAGCTTTTTGCTGACGGCCTAAACCTAGAATAGAGGATTGGCTCTTATTCTTCAATTTTTGTCAATAACATTGGCAACGAGACACACCATCTAGGTCCTTCTACATCCACGTATGTACCATAATTTTTTTATTTTCTTTCTTTTTTTTTTGGAGATTTTTTATATGATTTCAAGTGAATCTTGAGTGTGGTTGACAGTTGAGTGATTTATTTTGTGCTAGTACTAAAAGTGATTTGTTTTGTGCTAGTGCTAATTTGTTTTTGAGTTTAGTTTATGATGTTTGGTTTGTCATAAAATAGAGAAATAAAGGAGAACTAACATCTTTATGATAAAACAATATGATGATTCTTGTTTCTTGAGATATAGATGAGCTGTTATGATTATGTTTTTTCGAGTTATTTAATTGAAAGTACTGATTGTAGTTTTCTGGTTATGAAAAATTATTTGCTCAATGAAAGATTATAATATATAGTTTGAATAATAAAACTCAATTATTTGTCAGCATGTGATTATATATAGAAAGATTCAATCCATTTTTTTCGAAATAAATCCAATGATGGTGATAAGATAACATTAATTAATAAAGAAACTAGACACTCTATGTTAAAAGAAAGAAAAAGGTAGAAAAATCACATGGTATTCCTACTGAATAATGAAACTTGAAATTCTGAAGTTGAAAAGCCATGAACAAACTATGAGATGTCTTCTCTACCAATGACAAACTAGAACCTCGCCAGAACTCAACCTTTCAAATAGTGCTTGAAGGAAAGCAGAAAGAGGAGCTCCACCCACCAATTCTAGAGACATAATCTTCTCTTCTGTTAGTTTTTTTTTTTCACAAGGAAATGAAATTCAAAAAAAGCAAAACAGAGAAATCAGATAGCTACAAAGGTTAATTAAATTTTGTTTGAGATTGATCACAATGATAAAACCAAGATCACTACGTATTATTTAATAATTTATCTTCTTTTCTCGTTCCTTCCTCGCTTTTTTATAACACTACTTATTTTGGCAGATACAAGACAGCCATCCTACGACACTCTTCATTTGTTTTATGAAAAAAATTAGAAAGATTTAGATAAAGCTTAACACTTAATATAATAATATTCTTTAGAAGAATAGGTGGCCAGGCCACAAAGTTTAGTCACGTTAATTTGCATGATTATATCATTGTATTACATGATTTATAAGCAATTAATTGAGTCCTTCCAAATTTTTGATAGGTTAAGATGTTAATGGAGAATGATGTTATAAATCCACCAGGGTGTATAAGAAGTCTTGTTGTTATTCAAAAAGTTTAGTCACGTTAATTTGCATAATTATATTACATAGTTGATAAGCAATTAATGGAGTCTTTCCAAATTTTTGATAAGTAAGGATGTTAATGGAGAATGATATCATGAATCTACTAGGATATATAAGAAGTCTTGTTGTTATTAGAAAGATAATGCTTACTAGCTGGCCAAGGACGTGAGTCAATCGTTCTTCTAAGGGCCTTTATTTTTTTGCTAAATATTCAATCAATTTTTTTTCTATTTTAATGTTTAATAATTCCCATATATTAATGTTTAATAATTCTCTTATGTTATTTCCTATATTAACTAAATTAACTTTCATGAATGAAGAATAATGAACCGATTAATGTTGACTTGGGTGATGATGAAAGTCATGATGAGTTTGAGTGTGATGCCCAAGATTCTCACATGCATAATAAGCCAATAATAAACATGTTCATATTGCATAATAGACATATTATGAAACTAGTGTCAATTTCATGATAAATTACTTAAACTGATTATTAAATGCTTTTGATATGTATTATTGTACTAATATTTGTTGAAGTGCTACCATGCAGTGTAAAGGCTCAGTACCCTCAGAGAGAGAGAGTGTGGTGTGTGAAAGGAACAAAGAATATATTTATGGATAGTAATACTA
The DNA here is from genome assembly GCA_002914845.1 of Trema orientale. Taxonomy (NCBI): domain Eukaryota; kingdom Viridiplantae; phylum Streptophyta; class Magnoliopsida; order Rosales; family Cannabaceae; genus Trema; species Trema orientale. Next base: position 190,337 of record JXTC01000354.1, read on the forward strand.
TATGCACATGCATTAAAATCATGTCTGTTGATAACTTAGTCAAATAGTAGTTTTCGGTAAAATACATTTTTCACGCTTTTCAAGACCAAATTTACTATGTGTTTAACACGTCAAATCACTTTTATTTAATGTTTAGAACTCATTTCTAGCATTTTCAAAAATGTTGGTTCTAGGTAAGCACAAGGTGGCAGTCATTGTACTGAATTGGTGTTTAGTTGCACTAAGCTAGCTTAGATTCAGCTTAATCGCGTAATGTCATCTTTGTGAACTCTAATAATTAGGCATTGATACTTTGTTTACATTATTAATTAGAATCTAATTGACTTATTTTTATGTTTAATGATTGGTTATGGGGCTAAGTTCCACTAGATTACAATAAGATTGGCCATATGGGATTATAGGTCAAAGTATGACTAGTTTTCACCTTCTAAGCTAGGTTTCACCATTTTGGTCTNTAGAAAGATTTAGATAAAGCTTAACACTTAATATAATAATATTCTTTAGAAGAATAGGTGGCCAGGCCACAAAGTTTAGTCACGTTAATTTGCATAATTATATTACATAGTTGATAAGCAATTAATGGAGTCTTTCCAAATTTTTGATAAATAAGGATGTTAATGGAGAATGATATCATGAATCCACTAGGATATATAAGAAGTCTTGTTATTATTAGAAAGATAATGCTAACTAGCTGGCCAAGGACGTGAGTCAATCGTTCTTCTAAGGGCCTTTATTTTTTTGCTAAACATTCAATCAATTTTTTTTCTATTTTAATGTTTAATAATTCCCATATATTAATGTTTAATAATTCTCTTATGTTACTTCTTATATTAATGTTTAATAATTCTCTTATGTTATTTCCTATATTAACTAAATTAACTTTCAACTTTATGTGTAGAATGAAGAATAATGAACCGATTAATGTTGACTTGGGTGATGATGAAAGTCATGATGAGTTTGAGTGTGATGCCCAAGATTCTCACATACATAATAAGCCAATAATAAACATATTCATATTGCATAATAGATATATTATGAAACTAGTGTCAATTTCATGATAAATTACTTAAACTGATTATTAAATGCTTTTGATATATATTATTGTACTAATATTTGTTGAAGTGCTACCATGCAGTGTAAAGGCTCAGTACCCTCAGAGAGAGAGAGAGAGCTTGATGTGTGAAAGGAACAAAGAATACATTTATGAATAGTAATACTATATGCACATGCATTAAAATCATGTCTGTTGACAACTTAGTCAAATAGTAGTTTTCGGTAAAATGCATTTTTTACGCTTTTCAAGACCAAATTCACTATGTGTTTAACACGTCAAATCACTTTTATTTAATGTTTAGAACTCATTTCTAGCATTTTCAAAAATGTTGGTTCTAGGTAAGCACGAGGTGGCAGTCACTATACTGAATTGGTATTTAGTTACACTAAGCTAACTTAGATTTAGCTTAATCGCGTAATGTCATCTTTGTGAACTCTAATAATTAGGCATTGAAACTTTGTTTACATTATTAATTGGAGTCTAATTGACTTATTTTTATGTTTAATGATTAGTTATGGGGCTAAGTTCCACTAGATTACAATAAGATTGACCATATGGGATTATAGGTTAAAGTATGACTAGTTTTCATCTTCAAAGCTAGGTTTCACCATTTTGGTCTACACTTAGGTATATAGGATGGACCAGCAACGTGATGAGTATGCTAAAGATGTTTTAGAGCTGGACACATAGAAAGTAATGAGTAAAATACCCAAAATACCCCTTAGAATTTAAGGTATGCCATTTCTTAGCCATTAAGTATTGATTTTGGACCAAATCTGGTCATTTCTTTCCTCTTCCTCCCCAGCCATGACTTGAACCACTCCAGCCACTATCTAAGCTTCTCTCAACTTTCCTTAGCCATATCCAAGAGTTTCCAAATGGTAGAACTCAAGTTGGAGCTCTAGAATGCAAGATAGGTCCAAACTAGTCAAGGTGAGTCTACTAGTTCTTCTTCTTTAGTGTTGTTTTCTAATTGAAATTCTCCACTTGCTACAACTTAAGTATGAGTTTCTCTAGGTTCTCTCCTAAAATCAGTTTCAAAGCCTTGTGAGTTAATTTAGTGGAGGTAGAAGGCAAGAGATTCGGTAAAAGCTCAAACTAGTCAAGGTGAGTTCTATGTTGTTTTTTGAACTTGTAGTTAATTTCTTTTGTTTCAACTCTTAAACTAAAGCTATTATTTGATGAATAATGGTCCTAGAAAATCTTATATATTGTTGGAAATATTAAATTTAAGTGGAGGATTAAAGTTAGACCTAAAGCCCCAAAGTTTAATATTTATGGAGTTTAGTGTTTTCATGTGTAGTAAATTAAGTTTCTATATTTGTAATCTGATTTCTTAAACCTGGAGTGTATGTTTTATTAATCCTATTATTTATTACACTCATTTGATGGCTGGTTGTGATTTCGTACAAGTATAAAAGTGGGTTTAAACTTTGTCTAAACCAAAAGGAATTCAAGTGCACCGAAGTTGTTCTAAATGATTCTCTTTGAGGTGTATATGTGGGAATTGGCTTGTGAAATATTATTGCAGGTTTAAAATCATGATTTTAATATATGGGAATATCTTAAAAATAGGGGAGGTGCTGTCCAAATATTTTTAAAACTAAATGGTACATTTAGAAGCAAATGGACTAGTTTTTATGAAAGTAGGTGACATTTTGGTTCATTTTGTGATTAGGCTTCTTTATTTTGTAGAAGTTGTGATTCGGTCTTGTGCTTATTTTATTTAAGTATGTTACATTGTAGTGATCATCTTAGTGATAAAATTGACATCAGGTCTTCCACACACCTTGCTATAAAGGATACTGATTCTTTCCACTATCTTTTCTACCGGACATAAGATAAGTAAAGATTTATTTTAACTGCATTACAAGAACAGTAGTAGATACAAGGTGTTTTCCTACATGCTTATATGTATTATTTCAATTGTATGTTATTTATATGGTTATTATTTTGTTCATAAAAGACATAAGCATGACATGATCATTTAAGCATGATTTTTAAAGAAGTGAAGTTTTCCACACATTGGTTTTCAAGGAGTACCATTGTACTGATTTTAGGAGATATGTTTTAAGTACAGTGTTTAGTCTGCCTGTGTTGGGTAAGTATAGTTTGCACAGGCATCCTTCCTGCATAGGTAGGCACGGCTTACAGATTGTCGGGACTGAGCATTGTACTATGAGATTTATTAGGTGCATTACTTAGTCGGCCTGTATTGGGTAGGTATGGTTCACATTGGCCATGTGTTTCCTTCCCGCACAGGTGGGCACGGCCTACCGACTGCCGCGATTTTGTAATGTACTCAAGGGCNAAATGGACTAGTTTTTATGAAAGTAGGTGACATTTTGGTTCATTTTGTGATTAGGCTTCTTTATTTTGTAGAAGTTGTGATTCGGTCTTGTGCTTATTTTATTTAAGTATGTTACATTGTAGTGATCATCTTAGTAAAAAAATTGACATCAGGTCTTCCACACACCTTGCTATAAAGGATACTGATTCTTTCCACTATCTTTTCTACCGGACATAAGATAAGTAAAGATTTATTTTAACTGCATTACAAGAACAGTAGTAGATACAAGGTGTTTTCCTACATGCTTATATGTATTATTTCAATTGTATGTTATTTATATGGTTATTATTTTGTTCATAAAAGACATAAGCATGACATGATCATTTAAGCATGATTTTTAAAGAAGTGAAGTTTTCCACACATTGGTTTTCAAGGAGTACCATTGTACTGATTTTAGGAGATATGTTTTAAGTACAGTGTTTAGTCTGCCTGTGTTGGGTAAGTATAGTTTGCACAGGCATCCTTCCTGCATAGGTAGGCACGGCTTACAGATTGTCGGGACTGAGCATTGTACTATGAGATTTATTAGGTGCATTACTTAGTCGGCCTGTATTGGGTAGGTATGGTTCACATTGGCCATGTGTTTCCTTCCCGCACAGGTGGGCACGGCCTACCGACTGCCGCGATTTTGTAATGTACTCAAGGGCCCTATAAAGAAATCTTTTCTAAGAAAAGTGTATCAAAATGAAAAGTTATGAAAGAAAGAGACTACAATGGGAATTTCAATAAAGTCGATGCATGAAACACGTTCAGAGCATGCATGATCTTTACTTATTGAGCATTAGCTCATTTAGTTCCTGTGATGCAGATGAGGAGATATATGATGTATAGAGTTGCTGATTGGCTAGCACGCTTTCTTGTCGCCATGATCATACAGATGTAGACGAGCTTGACTTGTGGACGGTGTTTTCTTTGTATTTTGTTATTCTGGTGTATTGTAAATATTATTGCTGATGGCAAGATAAACTGATAAGAAGTTTTTGGTTGTATATTTTGTAAAAACACTTTCAAAAAGTAATGCCGCGCAGTTTCTTTTGTTTTAAAGCTTGAAAAGTTTAAATTTAGCCCACCTTTTTGCAAAACTAAAAATATGGTTTATGAAAGAATAATACTTCCTAGTTTTGCTGTATATAATGATATGGTTACGCTAGGGGGTGTTATATTGAGTCAAGAAGTGATAGTAAGTCTAATCGTTAGCCAACGCATGAGAGGAAGCTAACCTCTGAGGTTTGGAATCATTTTGACGCACTATCTGTTGGTGAAGACAAAAAGCAAAGGGCTAAGTGTAAGAAATGTGGTTCAGTGTATCTTTCTGACAATAAATATAGGACAGGTAACTTAAAACACCACCTTGACTCTTATTTTAGGAGAGATACTACTGATATAGGTCAATTGATAATATCTCGTGAAATGACTCTTCATAGTCATAAAGTAGATCCTGAAAAGTTTTGTAATTTAATGACTAATGCGATTATAAAGTAGGACTCGCCTTTTCAATTTGTCGAGTATGAAGGAATTATAGCTTTATTTGACTATGTATCCTGATATAACACTAGTGTCTAGGAACACTGTGAAAGCTGATGCACTTAAAATTTACAGTAAAGAAAAGACAAGAATCAAGGGTTTGTTAGGGACTGTTCCAGGTAGAATTTGTTTTACATCTGATGAGTAGTTTTATTTGACCAATGATGGGTATATTTATCTGACTGCACACTGTATAGATACCAATTGGAAGTTGCAGAAAATAGTTTTGAACTTTAGTTTTATGCCACCTCCACATAATGGAATAACACTATCTGAAAAAACTTTATAACATGTTTTGCGAATGGGGGGTTGAAAATAAGGTTTTTAGTGTGACTTTAGATAATGCTACTACAAATGATGCTTGAATTGACATGTTGAAAGAACAACTACATTTGAAAGGATTTCTATTTTGCAAAGATGATTTCTTTTACATGAGGTGTTGTGCACATATAATAAATTTGATTGTGTAAGATGGACTGAAGGAAATTGATACTTCAATTATTAAAATACATAATACTATCAAATATCTTAAGTGCTCATAAGTTAGAAAGCAAAAATTTGAAGAGTGTGTCAATTTAGTGTTAGTAGGCAATAAGAAAGGATTGTGTCAAGATGTGAGTACGAGGTGGAATTCTACCTTTCTAATGCTTAAGAGTGCTTTATGTTATTTTCGTGCTTTTCAATATTTAGAGTTGAGTGATTCAAACTATAAGCATTGTCTTTCAGTACAAGAATGGGAGAAAATTGAAAAGATTACAAAATTTTTGAAGATGATGCAACTCTTAAGTTCTCAGGCTCAAAATATCCTACAGCAAATTTATACTTTTCTGCCATTTATAAATATTATCTAACGTTAAAGCATTACAAAGAGGAGAGTAATGATAAATACATGAAGTTTATGATATCTCGCATGTGGACAAAATTTCAAAAATATTGGTCTGAGTTTAATATGACATTGGCCATAGCATATATTTTGGATCCTCGTTACAAGTTAAAAATGGTTAAATTTGTGTATAAAAAGATTTATAGAAAGGATTTCGTAGAGCCATTTGAGAAAGTAAAAAGAGAAATTAGAGCTTTTGTTCAATGAATATAAATCTCAATCAGTTGCAAGTTTGGCAAGTTCTTCATAATAAACTATCTTTGTTAAACCTAAATGATGTGTGAGAAGTATCGATGATAAAGTATTTAAGGTATATGTTAGTGTTTAATAATTTATATATATTATTTTCTTAGTGCTATGCATATTAAAATGTTTAATTATGTGTTTTTTTATTTAAGAATTTGATGAGATGAATTTGGAGCTTTTTAATTCTAGTCAGAAAACACAATTGGAGCTTTACTTTGATGAGCTAAGATTTAAAAGAAATTCAAATTTAGATATTCCTGCCTTTTGGAAATCTAATCAATTTCGTTATTCCGAGCTTTCTAAAATGGCTTGTGATGTCTTAAGTATCCCTATTTCAAAAATCCCTTCTGAATCTACCTCTAGTGTTGGTAGACATGTGCTCGATCAATATCGTAGTACACTTAAACCTACAACTATTGAAGTAATATCTGTGCAAGAGATTAGTTATATGGTGCAAAAGGTAATGTTGTACATTTTACTTTATTGTGTGATTCTTTCTTTCTACGTTAACTAAATTAACTTCTGTGTTTTTCATGTAGTTTCTAGTCCTTTAAGTCCGACTGAAGTGATAGATGAGCTCACAAAAGATATGTGCCAACTTAACTTGTATGAAGATGAAAATGCTGCTCAAAGTTCAAGTTTTGTTGCACTTGAAAAATAACTTTCAAAAAAATATAATAGTTTATGATTATATGGATTGCTCTATATTTGGATTATGTTTTTAAAATCTTATTTGGACCTTTCATGCTTTGGATTATGTTTTTGGATTCTTATTTAGACTTTTTATATTTTGGATTATATTTTAAGATTCTTAATTAGACCTTTCATGCTTTGGATTATGTTTAGATGTTGTGTATCGATCAGGTTAAAAATATAGTAAATTTATCAAACAGGTCCTAAATGTGTCAAACAGGTACTAAACGTGTCAAACGGGTTAACTTAACACGACATGACTAATTTATAAGTGGGTTAGACGGGTCGTATCGTATCAACTCGTATATAAATAAGTCGTTTTTGGGTTTTAAATTTTGACACATTTATTAAATAGGTCGTATTCATGTCAAGAATTTACCTGTAATGTATAGACCTCGACACGATACGAACCTGATACGAAGATACGAATTGCCGCCCCTACCATATTTCTCTCTTTCCGTTTGCAATCCAATCTTACAATATCTAACACTATAGATCATGATCTCAAGTACACATCTTACAAAATACTATCAATTAATTATGTATGACAAAATCGTTTCAAATCCTCCACGGTCATGCTTTCTCCAATTTTTACATGATACTTATCCACGATATGAGCACACCTACCAAAGCAATCATCAAGCATCTCTGGTGCATATACTCTATTGCTTCCAAATATTAGTATTTGTGCAGAGAATGTGTCTCCATCTTATGCTAAAATTAGCATATGAATTTTAAATTTACAATATTATCAAATTATTACTTTTTTTTTCCTCTTACTTGGAGAAAGAGAGATTTGAACATAGAACCCTCAACAGTGGAAGGATTATGCGGTTACCATATAGTAATTAGCACCTGCAACAACATCATTATTTTGCATTTTATTTTGAATTTAAAAAATCAAAATGAGTATATACATTAGAGCTTTCTTATATTTTATTGTTAATTTTGTTCATTTGTATAGAATATGAGTTATTGTAATAATTGATACGTGAATCAGAACTTTTATGATGAATAATTAGATGGTAGAAGAAGTATAGTTACATTGAAGATATTATATCTTGTAAACAAATATACTATATAAGTACAGAATAACATTTTATTACCTTATACACTTGGCTTTGATTGGAACTTAATTGAATTTTGGTGATGGAAAATGTAAGGTAAAAAGGAAAAGGGATTTTTTTTCAAGTTTCATAAAATTTTCTTTTATTTTTATCCTTCTTACTCCTTTTGTCATAATTCTAAATCCTTCAAAGTTACATTAAATTTTGAGGAAATTATATTTTTTTAGAATAAAGTTAGAAATTTTTCTTTTCGTATTTTTAAATTTTTTGAAAATTTCCTGAACTATTTTAGAGAAATAACACTTTTTAAAATTTTATAAAAATATCATATTTCACTAGGTAATTGATCAAATTACTTGAGGTAATTAAACTAGTTACTTCAAGTAACTCTTGATTACTCTAAGTAACTTGATTAATTATATCGAGTACCCTTAAAAAGTACTCATTTTTAAAATTAGTATTTTTATAAATATTATTAAAAAGTGATATATTTCTAAATAAATATGTAATTCCTCAAAAATTTCAATCCAGATTTTCCATCTTTTAGACTATAAGCTGTAAAAAGCCCTTCAATTTTCCTCACACTTCCCCAAAAAAAAAAAGTGTTTATAAGAAATAGACCATATTTTCCACATCGATTTAAGAAATGGTCATGTTTCACCCATTTAATGATATGGCCTTTTTTGTTTCCCAGACTTGCCGTTTTTCAGTATATTAATTTTATGTTTGCATATTAATCTAATGTTTATAGTAATTGATATAAGTATACTAATTTTATACCAATTTTCATACTGATATGTTTTGGTCCTTTTTATGAACTCAACTATTTTTTAATAGTATTTAGAAAACAGACATTTATTAAATAAGGACCCAAAATTAGCTATCTGGCAAAGAAGCTCCAAAAAAAAAAAAAAAATCCTCGCCTTCATTAATCAAATTCAAATAAGAGAAAATAAAATCATGCAAATTTTTTTTCTCAACTTCCCTGAAATCTGAGTTCCATACAGGCTTAAAAATTATAAGACTTATTGGTCGTATTAACTATTTCCATTTTGTGAATTTTTTAATTTAAGTTTAAAATTAAAACCATATACATTTGTATTACATTAGAGTTTATCTAAATTATCTTTATTTTAAATCTAAAAAAAAAAATCGAAACGATGCATCTCTCAAAAAACCCAAGTCTTCTTTCTCTCTAAAGATTCCTTCCCTTTTCTCCACCCATATACTCTGATTTCCACACCGCCCTTCTCTCGTAGATTTTTTTCCCCTATTTTAATGATCTTTCCTTGTGTATATGAGCTTCTATTATAGAAGGCATTTTGTCTCACCTAATTTTAGATTTGCATGAGTTTTGTAATTTTTTTTTAAATATAGAACTTTCAAGAGGCAAATCTTGAAACTTTTTTAAATGTCAATTACTACAAGAGATCTATCACAATATCAATTATAATAGCCAACTTTAAATTCGGATGATAATATGAGAGAGCGAAAAAGAATCTCTCATAGAGCTCTATTTGTACCCGTTACCGGGTTTTGTATTTTCTACCTAATCATTAGTGGAAAATCGTTTCATGGGTTTTTTTGTTTTTATTTTTTGTTTTTTGGAATAGGTTTCATGGGTCTTATAGATATTGTATTGACTACTCCCTTCTTTATTTTCACTTGGATATTAAACTTATTGATTAAGAAATGAATTTCTTTTGTTTAAAAAAAAAAAAAAACACGTTAAAAATCGGGTTGGCGGGTTAAGACAGGCCCAAAACTGAAGGCTAATCATGGCTTTATACATAAATGAATAAATGCCTTAATTAATGGGTTTCTTATGAGAAAGCTACACTATATGCCCTTTTTTAAGTTATGTATTAGTTAATTTTTTTTGGTTTACATCTATATCCTTATTAAGTTGCAGTGATTAGATTTTACAATTATACAATGATATAAGTTAATTTGATTTATCTATGTACATAATTGATTTATCATCGTATATTTTATTTACTAATGTATATAATTAATTCATTGTTGTATACAATTGATTTACATAGTAGATAATTAATAAACAATGGTATGTAACTCATTTACTGCTTATATAAGTGCCACATTGTTTTTTTTTTTAAATTCCATTTTCTCCTTCAAGTAAAATGTATGAATTAATGATAAACCAATAGTTTACCACTATTACTGATTTGATTTTTCTTTTATTAATTATATAGGATAGTAATTAAATTAATTTATTATATCTTTTATTTTTCAATATCGTTTTTGTTAAAAAAAATAATAATAATTATCCCTATGAAAACTAGTGATGTATAATTATATTAATGATATAGCAAATAAAAAAAATTATTTGAAAAAAAAAAATAGCATAAATTTTACAAATATGCAACAGATCAAATATGGTATTTTCCAACTTATGTCGTCCCCGATACCATGCTTCAATGGAGTTTCTAGACCCGAACTCCATTAACCCAGTGCACCACTTTCCTCAAACTACCACTCCAGATCTCGGCCTCCTAGCCATTGTTTCGCAACTTCCAGCCATCACAAACAACTTTTAGACCTAGGTTTATTTGGATTCATGAGTGAATTTGGGGAAGGAAGTCAAGAATTAGGGTTTGGTCATGTCAGAATTTGGAGATGAAAGGGAAAAGCAGGATTGTGCACTCTTAGTCTTAAAGGAATGTTAATCTTAAAAAAGGATATATGCGAAGGTGGGGGGGGGTTGGGGTTGAAAAAGGGTATTCCATGTTTCTTATAAATTATAAGCTCAAAGTCCAAACAATTAAAAACTTTTGGATCAACTAATTTATTTGAAAAATACCGGATTTTATATATCAAGTAACCCAACTAGTTATCTCAAGTACTTTTGACAAAAAAAATGTAACTTGACTCATTTCTATAAGACCCTTCCGGTTCCAGTGAAAAAATCGTAATTTTCTAAATAAACTCTTAAAAGTGATAATTTTCTAAATAGAGTTTTAAAAGTGATTTTCCTAATTAAATTTATAATATTCACAAAAAAAAAAAAAAGGTTTTTAAGCCTTAGGGAGTTTTTTCATAAATAGTAGTTCCAAAGTATTGCTTTTCGCTTTCTATTTTACGAATATAGCAGTTTTAATAATTTTATTTCAAAAATAACTTGTGTTTAAACTCAATCATGTAAGTGTGACTAGTTTTGGTTAGTCTTTAACTTATTGGTTTAGGTTCTATGAACAAACATCAACCAATTAGGGAAAAATTAGGGATATATTTGAAACTTTATTATAAAAAAAATATTATAAACGAAATTTTTTTAAAAAAACTGCTTAAAGCGAAAAACAATACTTATAAACTGCTAATAAGCTTTATTTCACAATTGTTACAAAAATACAAGACTCCAAAATTTTGAAAAATTCCGAATGGCCTAATTGTTTTCAAAAATCCTAGATAGTTTACTTCAAATAACCTGACTTGGGAAAATAAGGGCCCGTTTGGTGCCCTTTTTGAATCCCATTTTATGTTTTGAAAACCCACTTAAAAAACACGCCCAAGAAAACCTTGTTTGTTGGCCCATTTTCAAATCTAATTTTTGAAAATTTTGCCCAAAAAAACAGAAAATAGAAAATGATATTTTCACATTTTCAAATTCGCTCAACTCTATCGTCTCTATTGGGCCGAAAACTCTCTGGTCTTCACTCCCAGTTCCTTCACTCCCCTCTTGGAGGTCACTACCATGAACGCCTGCAAGTTCGTCAATATTGCCCTTGTAGACACAACTTGATCAGTCATCAGCATATTTTGGTGAGGTCGAATATATGATGAAATTTTGTCCTAATTTTTATGGCCTTGCCGCTTGGTTGATTTTTAGAACTTGATTTGCAGATCTAAAGCTTCAGTTTGCACACCCATTGTTGAGTCCACCTTCACAACTTGATTTATGGCCTTGGATTTATTTTATTTTGTTGTTTGGCTTTACTTTTTTGCTAAAACCGGACTCTTTTTTTTGTTAATAAATGAGCTAAAAGTAATTGGCATGACTATTAATCATTGTTTCTTTCAAAAAACAAAAAAAAATCATTGTTATATTTTTAAGGATGCGTCTACAGTAGGGGCGCCCCTAGGTAGGGCCCTGTCTATTCACTGTTGGATGGGAATCTGTATATAAATAGATTCTCCACAGATTCCCGTTATTCTCCACAGATTCCCATCCAACGATAATTAAGACATGACCCTACGTAGGGACGCCCCTACTGTAGCCATCCCCTATTTTTAAATACAATACCAAACACAATTTGAAATTTTTAAAACTTAGAACCAATAAAAAAATATCCAACCAAACGCATTTTTAAAAACAAATATTTCCTTTCAGTTTTCAAATTCTCAACTTAAATACATTTTATTTTTAAAACTCAGAACCAATAAGAAAATATCCAACCAAACGCATTTTCAGAAACAAATATTTCCTTTCAGTTTTTAAATTCTCAACTTAAATACACTTTATTCAAATCATCTATTTTCAAATCACAAACCAAACAGCCCTTAGATTTTAAAGTACTTTGGGAAAATTTTAGATTTTAAAGAGGTAATATAACCGGTTATTTCACTTACCTCCAGCACTAAAAAGTAATATTTTTCTAAATAAATTTGAGATTTAAAAAAAAAAAAAAAAAGAAAGAAAGAGAAATTACACCAGTCCGATTGGAATTTTTCAATGTTTTTAAAATTTTACCATTTAAAATCAAAATTTTCCCCCTAAAAAAAAAGAAAGAGACCAGCCGGCATTTTTTGATTTTTTAAATAAACTCTCTCTTTTTTATTTAATTTAGCTTTATTTTTTCAAAAAAGGTCTTTGGATCTTTGATCATGTCATTATGTCATGCTTTCAGTTTTTAGTAGAGTACTACAGTACAACAGCCGACACAATGCTCGTTAGAGGTTTACACACCTCCAAGACTTGGCTTGGCATTTTCACAAACACCTTGAAGATCATACCTTCAACTTCGAGCGAGCCATGGCTGAGATCAAAAACTGAGTAAAGTTTCAAGAACAAACTAGTTCCAAAATGAAACCCGTGAAACTTTACCGGCCTACCCTTGATGGGTTTCTTCACACGCTCGCGATAAGAAGAAATTGGCTTGAAGAATCTCTGTTCGGGACGTGTCCAAGCAGCCAGAGCCGATTCATGACCACCAGTAAACGGGTCCAAGATCGAAGCAAGACCAAAAGAGTTCACGACCTTGAAATCGCGACCGAGAAGTGGAAGATAGCTTCCAAGGTTCTCTTCTTGATGGAGATTTTGAAGAAAGAGCCCGAAATGATAATCCCCGTGAGGTCTCTGGAACAGTATCGGAGGCAGATCAATCTCCCGAAGCCGCATAAGATCTCTGATTTTGTACGGAAGTCGCCTAAGCTTTTTGAGCTCTACAAGGATCAAAGAGGGGTTCTGTGGTGCGGAATGACGAAGACGGCAGAGGATTTGGTTGAAGAGGAGGAGAGACTAGTCAAGGAGCACGAAGATAAGGCCGCCGAGTATGTCACCCGCTTTCTAATGATGTCAGTCGATAAACGCATTGCTTTGGACAAAATTTCCCATTTCAGGAGAGATTTCGGCTTGCCTGTCGATTTTCGAACCGAGTGGGTTCACAAGTATCCGCAAAACTTCAAGCTGGTTAAGAACGGTGAAGGGAGTCAGTACTTGGAGCTTGTTGATTGCAATCCTGCTTGGGCAATAACAGAGTTGGAGAAGAAGGTAATGGGGATCAATGGGGTCACTGATCACACCCCGGGATTGCTTTCACTTCCTTTTCCTTTGAAGTTTCCACCAAACTACAAGAAGGTTTATAGACATGGGGGAAAGATTGAGCATTTCCAGAAGAGGTCTTACTTGTCTCCATACGCCGACGCCAGAGGGCTTAAAGCCGGTTCGCTCGAATTCGACAAGAGGGCGGTTGCGGTTATGCACGAGCTGCTTAGCTTCACCGTTGAGAAGAGATTGATCACTACTGACCATCTTACACATTTTCGAAGGGAGCTTGTTATGCCCCAGAAGCTGATGAGACTTCTTTTGAAGCACTGTGGGATATTTTACGTCTCGGAGAGAGGAAAGAGGTTTAGTGTGTTCTTGACGGAAGCTTATGAAGGCTCGGAGTTGAAGGAGAAAGGTCCTTGGGTTCTGTGGAAGGAGAAAGTTCAGAGCCTTACCGGTTACAGAGGAAAGAAGAAGAGGTTCGAGTGTTTCAGCGATGCGTCGGACATGGAAGAAGATGATGGCTTAGTCGAGAGCGATTCTGAAATTGAGAGCATTTGTTTGGAACTTGAGGAAGAGGAATCTGCTAGTGGTTTAGAGGATGGCTTATCTACAGATGATGCCGAAATGGAGATTGGAGAGGTTCGCAATGCGTACAAGGAGGATGTATGAAACATCTCGATAGAGAATCTTTCCTCTACAATTGATTTTGTTATGCTAATCACATAGAATTGATTCATGAATCATGATTTATATCCATAATTTATGTATGAAACTTAATGCGAGACACATTATTTTTCCCAGTTAAATGTTTAGGAAAGATAAAAAGAGCTCATTGTGGACAGGAACAATCCAAAAAGCATGCCCAAGAAATCATGTGCCAAAATAAGCAATTGGGAAAGATAGGAAACATGGGCCAGTTTGATGTGTTTAATATATATTCAGTTTTTAAATAGATTGTTGAAATTGCTCAAGCAATTTTTTCTTTTTTTTTTGAGGGAAAAATTGCTTAAGCTTTTATTACAGATATGTTAAACTACAAATTAGATGAAGCTCATGGTATACAAATTACGAGACCAAGAGTGAAACCATGGCATTGGCAGAATCAGGCCCTACATTATTCACGCTGGGTATTATGTTCACCGGAGATACAATCTTCACGAACTCTTTGAGTTCTGTAAAGCTGCTGTGCTCGCTGTATGGCACTTCATACCTGGAGTACAAGGGAACATGATCTCTTGTTAATCCATTTGTTCCACTATACTAATCAGTTCTCACATATTAACGATCACGAGAATTAAAATGTATATATTATTGATAAACATCCAAAATAATGTCAAAACTCAGCAACATTGTTTATTCAAACACAGTAGTGGCCGAGAAAGAATGATAAAGAACACCCAGAAGGGTTGAGACGCAGTTCTACACAGAATTTCAAATAAAATTGGCAATAGATGGCGGATAGTGGATAGTTTTCAACGGCTCAATTCATGGATTTATAGCACAGAAGCAAACATCACCTTATAATAGTGCCCTGCTGCCACTTTCTCCCAGGAGACTTCTTCTTTCCTTTACCAAATGTCCAGCCGGTGGGAGAGAAAGCAACTACAAGACTGAATCTACCCTGCCCAATAATAAAGCACAGCATAACATGAAAATTTGTCCGTTTAACAAACGAAAACAAAGTGAAATTCTTAACGACCATAGAGTTAAGAGTACATATGGGCCGAAAGGGAGATGAAGAGAGGCAGTAGTATTACAAAAAGGAAAACAAATCTATATAGTAGGCTAGAATATGCTCTGCTGCCACGACTATCTTTGTGTACTTCGTTACTACATCAAAAGTTTACAAAAAAAGCCTACGACGCCAACAAATCAATGAGAATTACTTGATGGAAAAAGCAACTTCGATTCAGGAAATTCAGATACGATGCTACACATACTTCAGGGTATACGATATTTTACAAGTTAGTAATCTAGTGTTCTCATGCCATGCACATTGTAAGTAATACATATTCAATATATATATATATATACACACATACATACATACACCTGTGCGTAATGCATCAAAGAGAGAAAAATCGTCAATATATACTCATCAAAGTTTATACTTTCATTTCTTATTCATCAAAAAGTGGTGTATAGTCTCATTTAAGGAGGGGCCGGGAAAACCATCACCGTATATTGATTGGCTACATGCTTCAGTCGTTTGAAGCTTGCAAGTGTCCACATAGGAACAACATGAATCTGGCTTTCACGTTCGTTTTGCGTAAACCACTGCATATCCTCCTGAGGAAGCCCCAGACATTTCAAAATACGTAGCTTTGCTGCAGTTACGCAAATCTTTTTACGTAGCACACGAGCAACCTCCAAGAACAGTCGCTCCTTTCCTGTTGAAATAAGGTAACACAGAAGTCATTTCGCAAACTACAGGTTTGGAGCAATAACCTTGAGCTTCCGGGAAATTCCCACACCAAAAATAAATAAATAAAATTATGCATATAGTGTACAATTAGGAGTAACATGGAAAATCTTCTTCTGCATGTTAGGGAAGCAGGAACATTCATCAGGAAGAAAGAGAGAGAGCTATACCAATTGTGTAGCTACCAATCAGAAAAAGAGTTTTAGGGTTGAAAGTTTCAGCTTGAATGGCATCAATGACAAATTGTATTACCGCCTCCTGCTTTGGAAAGTCATACTGCAATGAAATATGAGACAAAAGCAAACTTAAGCTGCCTTTTGATTTTATATAATATATTGCAGAAACAAAAGACTAGTGCATATTCATTATAAAAGCAAGAAAGTAAAAGGAAAAGCTCAAAATCCCAGTTCAATTGTCTCTGACTACGAATGGTAACACTACCATGAATGTTAAATTTTAGCAATATAAGCTAGTCTTTATTTGCTCTTATTCTTAGACTCTGTGCGGCAGATCTCAAATATTTAAAAGTGACATTAAAAAAAAAATATTCCTGCACAAAATTAAAATGTTAGATGATGAATTTACAACATAAATTTACTCATAACGTAACATGATAATATAAACCTGAACTTGTCAATGAGAGCATTCAACACCTTCCGGTTTCGAGTTCTAATTCTATCCATCAATACTAACATGGTTCCTAGCTTGTTGAGTCTTAACTAGATCAACCATGAACGTGGAGAGTTCTTAATAAGCCACACAGTTTGCTATTCCATTATTCCCGTGGAGACTTGCCTGGGAGTTACAGTAAGTTGTATCAAGTATAAGTGTATGGATAGGACGTGTCCGTAAAAGAGACATCATGTCTTTGTCCTCACTAAAGCGAAAGTCCCCGGTGTGCAAAACAGCCTGAATGCACGACTAAAATCAGTACCCAAAAGCTAGACACAGAAAACACAAACTCATCATACAGAAAGTTGGAAGTGAGTTTGGACCACACCTTACCGTTTGGTGGTTCAAAAAGTAAAATTATGGCCCCAGGGCAGTGGTTTGCATCCACACAGGTCACATCAATACCGACTATATTGATCTTTTGGTTGAGGGGTAAAACTTGTAATCTGTCCCATGGGATTCCAATCTTCATATTTACAAGCGTAGCGGTGATTGAAGAGCAATAAATCTTTCCATGACAGAAGGACTTAGTTAGACCTTGATAATCTGCAACAACCAGTGCAATTATATTAAAACCAAAAACCTAAAGGACTATTATTGTTCAACCTTGACATCTAAACTAATGCAAAATGTCAGCTGCAGGTGGTAATTGCCAATGAAACTGAAAGAAGAAACTTACGATCCATATGGAAGTGAGTGAGAAACCAATGGGAACAATCTCCTCTGAGATATCGAAAAGCATCCTGCATATTTTCAGAATTTAATTAAAAACACAACTTAGAATAAGATTATAAGAGAATGATTGATAGCCAATCCTCCTAGTCTCAATGAGTACTACCATGTTAGATAAAAGCATTAAAAAGTTAGGAAGCAGCTAATGCTGGCTTTCATAACTTCAAAGGTTGGACTAGTATAACCATCAGTAGGAGGAAATCAAAGAGTTTCTTATGAATTACACTTCCATGAAATTAAAACAAAGCACAAGGGTGACACAAACAAATAACAGTAAAAATCATTTACCACTCGAAATGGTGTTCCTGGTACACAACACCACGACGGAGGATTCTTTAGTTTTCCTTTCGTGACATTGTTTTTCCCCATAGCATGTTTACTACCAGAACCTGAGGATCTTTTAACTACAGCGCTTTGTTCTTTCGAGCTGTTACAAACTTTCTTCATATCTATAGAAGATCCTGGAAAATAATCTGTAATCAACTTGTTAGCAGCTATTTTACTAGCACTATCAGTCACTTGCTCAGAGACATCAAAGGGCATCTCAACTCCATTGGTGCTCTTTCCCAGTTCACCGGAGGCATGACATGCTGTATCTGCTTCAATTGCCTGACCACTCCCTTTTCTAAGTTGAGAAAGAGCATGCACAATCTTCTTTCTGGGACCGAGAGCAGTGATGCCTATACTAAAAAGATCCTTGAATTCAAACAAATTAACAAGAGTGAAAACTTATCAGGCGAAAAAGTTACAATTCTCTGACGAAACAAACTAACACGAACAAATAGCAAATGAGGATCCTACAATTCATTCCAATGATACCTCTTCAGTCAACCACCGCAGAGAATCCCAATCAATTTCTTCTCTAACGAAAACATCTTCGTATTTTGCTAAACCAAGACCACGCAGCCACTCCACAACAGTAGAAACATCAGCAAGTTTCTTAGACACTTGAGGCTCCCCGTCCTCATGACGAAGAACAACCTGCTAAACATAACTCTACTAATTAACCGGTTTGACGACTGACATAAAGATTGATATCATTGGCACTTACATCTTGAGCTTGAGCTTGAGCGTCTTCTCGAGGCTCCCCAACAACCTGCTAGACATACCCATATCGATTAGCAGCCGATTCTCGAGAAAAAAATAAATAAATAGATAACGATTGAGAGTCACATCTTGAGCTTGAGCGTCCTCTTTGTCGAGACAATCATTGGTGTGGAGCTGCCTTCGTTCCTCGCTCAAATCCGAAATGTCGACCCCACAAAGAGGGCATTCAACAAAAACTCCATTACCATCATCAACAAACCCATCACCTTCCGAATGATGATGACTGGACTCACTGCCGTTCGTACCATCTCCCTGCTCCAGCGCAGAACGTAATTTGAGCAAAACATCAAGCTCCCCCTCAAAATCCTCATCCATGGAGCCAGCATTGCCCGAACCGCAGCCTCCACCCCGCGACGTAATTAACTTAGACTCAATCGAATTGGAAGAGAAACCCCCAA
>JXTC01000354.1:248570-270178 GCA_002914845.1 Trema orientale
TGCTAATGGGTTCTCTATCAACATAAACGTGAAAAGAAAACCATACCTTAATTTGTAGCAGTCCTCTTTGTTAATTTGTAGCAGTCCTCTTTGTTAAAACCAATCAATAATCATAATCACAACATCGATAACCAAAAAAGCTCACGATCAAAATGAAAATTTTGCATAAAATGGTAGAAGATTCGGTTACAATGTCACGATTTAAATACATAATACATTTACAGATTGAGACCTTCGATTGTTTGGAAGTGAACAAGCAATGGATACAATATCATATGAACAAAGCATGTTATCCAAGAGCTCCAATGATGACCAGGAAAAGTTATACCTTGGCCATATGTGATGAACATTAAATTGGGATGGTGGATTATAATTAGAAGAAAATGATAATAAAATTGACTTAGTTAAACCTTCCCTTATTCTTGAACTAACCAACCATTATATTATATACTGGAAATCACATCACGACTTACTACCAATGAGGAGTTTTCCCTGTCGTTCGAGCTCATAAAGCATGACCAGGGCCGCCGAGTCAAGCGAACTCTTCTTATCGGCTCTAGCATCTCCGGTGCATTCAATGTTACCAAAGTTGGGAATGTACAAAATTATATCGGATACAAAACTGTTAAAACCTGTTCTTCTTTCGGAGCCTTCACCGAGTTCAATAGGTGTTCTGTAGGAGCAAAAGATAATGAATAGTTATTTTTACATGGACAAAGTAGGAAAAAAAGAAAAATGATCTGAAAATAGATTTCATAGAACACATGGATGTAACCCTTCACCTGGATTTAGTTTCTCTTGATTTAAAGTCGGGCATTCGCCATTGTTGCTTCTTACAAAGCTCGAACAGCGACGTCCTGGGTCCTCCTTTCTTCATGTTGATTGCTGAAATAGCTGTTGATAGAACCCGTGGCAATCTTTGATCAGAAAAAGTGCTTTGACATAAGGGGGAAAAAAACCGCCTCGTGTTATTAAAAATTCCTATTGTCACTTTACTTTGAACACTACTCTCAGTTCATAGCAAGAATATTTTTCAAAAGCCAATATATTAAGTGTAAAAAGAAAGAGGTCAGAGACCACAAATTCCAGGATATACGCAGTTGACTCTGCCAGTTACCTAGAACTGAGTCTTAAATAATATAAAAGATATTCGAAAAGAAACAAGGAAGGAAATAGAGGTTGTCTTTTGTGCAAACCTGGGGTATCATTGTTGGAAGAACAGCCTTTCTCAGAAAGATCGCCAGCATCAGGCATAACTTTGGTCAACTTTACAAGAGTTTTGGTTTCAGTTGTCTTGAATTTCTTATGGTTCATTGCCTCTCCAGATTCTTCATCAATTATTTGACCATTTTCATCAATGTTCATGTCTGAAGAAGATGAATCGCCAACATGACCAGTACCCTGCTTCCTCTTCTTGGAGCTCCATGAGTACGAAATACCTCTAGTCTGTACCATTGAAACTATTAGAGCAATAGAAAATTTCTTCGCTGACAAAAACTAATTAGAGCTATTGACAAAATGTGCTCGTCACCACTTCTAATTTCTTTGTGACTCCACACTGAATGGCCAATACATTCAAATCTTTGACAGTCTTCGCTGAGTTTTGACAGCCACAAATTGGTAAAGGTTAAAAAAGTCTTTAAATATCTCTCAAAAGTTGCTTTCATTTAAAATTTATATTTTGATAAGATCATTGCTTTTAATCGCTTTGAAATACAAAAAATTTAAGATATCTGACTGAAGTATGTAGCATCCATTCATAGATTAGGAAAATAGGATCAAAGAATTAAGAGCAGAATTAATACAACCTCCAGTTCCTTCAACAAACGACGAGCTGCTTCCCCTTTTGCTGCTTTTCTGCTACGGTCATTTCCTTCTCCACTCAAGAGGACATCTTTAAGCTGTAAGGTAAGCTCCGCATGTACCACTTCACCTTTCTTTGTGCATTTTTCTTTAATAAAATGCCCAAGAGAGTCGCATAGTTCATTCAATTCACGAAGAGGCGGCAATTCAAGTTTATCTGGAGTCACTATGGGAGATAATAGTGGTTCAAATATTCTCCACACTTCATCGAGATTAAGCTTGGTATCAATTAGCACTGCCCCAACAATACTTTCAAACATGTCCCCTAAGGCCTGAAGTCAAACAGGACAGATCACAAGATTACCATTCATGAAAAATAAAAATAGTATAATAAAAATATAAAAACGAAAAAAAAATTGACAAAATAAGGGTTTGTCAGATCCAGCACTAAATACACAAGGAAGCATCTCGAATACAAAAGTTAAATCACATTTTAGAAAGCTAAATACTATCAAACAGAATATGTCCGTTCTTTGGCCAACAGGGGGGGGGGGGGAAATAAAAAAACACTTGCCTTGGGACCTTTTGCACCTTGAACTGATCTATTTGTGTTGTTAGGATCAGCAAATGACTTCTCATACTCTGTTATTTGACTCTGAAGTAGCCCGGAGCAATGCAGGAGATGCGGTTGAAGGTTTCTTCTCACAGCGGCTTGAGCAAAATTTTCATTACTAACACACGCTGAACGCAAGTCTGTTAACTCACCTGGATCAATATCTCTATAGGTCTCATAAAGGTACAATGTTGTAAGCAGGTCCAAGACTGAATCGCCAAGAAACTCAAGCCTCTGAAAATTCAAGAAGTTAAAAGACAGATCATGTGGAAGTGGAACTCTCAGTTATGCAAAGACTGTTCGCAGTATTTTAAAAGTTTTTAAAATACTTCGCAAATGATCTAGAACCATAATGGAAAAGGAAATAAAACAATACAGTCAGTCAAGTATACAATCAGCAAAGGATCCTAAAATTACCTGGTAACAGTAGCCTAGATTGAATTCTTGATCAGATGCATGTGTTATTGCTTCCTGCAAAAGACCTTTGGTTGAAAATACGTACTCAAGCTTTGACTCCAGGGTCGCAATTTCATCGGCTTTTGGGGCGTAAGACCGAAGAGACGCAATTGAAATTGCTTCTAGAACTAAAGAAGGCTCAAGCTCAGCATCAATATCAAACCATTTCATCATATGAATTGCAGCAGTCAGTCCACAGCCAACATAATAAGCTCCTATGAGGGCTTCAACACAATCAGCTATAGTTTTCGAACCCATCCATCTATGACCTTTGTCGCAGCACTTTCCAACCACAACCTTTGGATCTTCCGTCTGGAATTTGCGATCAAGAGGTACTTCTAAGCTGTCCACTCCGCATTTACAAGGAACAGGGCGTAACGAATACTGTCCTGGAGCGACCCAACGACGCGGATCAAATGCACTATCCCGTATATACCCCTAAGAAAGGCAAGGTTCTAAACTCATTTGGGTACTTTTAAACAAATTAATAAAAACAGGTAAATGCACTAAAATGAACTTATATAAACAAGAAAGGAGAATCATGGTGCAGCCTAGAGTAACTAAATGCATGCGAGGCATAGATAGCAGAAATACCTGCAATTTATGATCTGTTCCCAGTTTATACAGGTTTGAGTTACAAACAGTTGAAGACCGCCGATCACTCAGTTGTCCTTCATGTTTCTTGGGATATTTAAGAAAGAGATGGCAACTCACAACATATTTCAAAACTGAATCACCAAGCAATTCCAAACGCTCCATGGAAAAATTTTCACAACATCTAAGTGTTGTAAGAGCTTCAAGAATCTAATAACCAAAGATATTAGTTAATTAATCACAAAACTGTAAGGTTTATTAGCAACCAGAAAGTGATGAATATTACAGCTTAGATATATAGATATATATATATAAGTATGAATGTAAGTATGTGTGTATATATAAACATACCAAGAAGCTCGATATCTGAGAGCTGCTAGGATGAAAACCAATCTCTTTTCTGAGTTGGCTGGCTAGCATCAGGGATTCCAAACGATGCATCAATGACGGTAGTAAATAAAGTGATTTTAAAACACTTCTATCTATATCCATAATCACTAAAAGTTCCGGTGGCATAAAAGCATGCATTTGTGGCTTAAAAAGGCCAGGTTTTGATGTCTTATCAGTAGCTCCTGCCAATCAAACAAAAATAATCGGAAATTAATATTCAAACTGAATCTGTACCATAAACGTATTAAGTTTGAACCATTTTATAATGCCTAATCTTCTATGTTACATCTTTCGAAAAAAAAAAAAAATCAAATTGTGTGTGATTCAGACAAGCAGATATTTGATTTTCTTTTCCCCGACTGGTCTCTTTAACTGCAAATTTTGCAAAACTCAGGTTACCAGAAAAAAGACTCTTTAGAATATCTGACTTGAGGTCTTCTATTGATGATATTCGACAGTTCAAAACTACTTCTAGAATGAAGAATAAATGACAGGTAGCTCCCTATCTGAATATGCAATTTACTGACAACGCCCTAAAATAACACCATGAAATATGTTGCAATGCCAGAACCCTATCTCCCCCACTTTTACTCTTTTTACTTTTGACCTCCGTTCACCATTCAAAAGAATATAGCTTACAAAAATTAGTTAGCAATTCCATCTACAGCTTAACAATGATCATTAATAATGGTACTCCCCCTAAACGCCAACCACTAACAGGACCGCAAACCTACAATAAGGTGAAGCTTTGTTGATAATATGAAATAGACAAAAAAATAATAAATAATAAATAAAAAAATTAAAAAAAATTGCATATAAAAAATAAAAAATAAAGCTACAAGCAATTGCATATAAATAATTAAAAAAAAAAAAAAGACCTCAAATGCAAATTAACAGACCTTCATCGCTAAAGTTCACCAGAAGGTTGTGAGGATTATGACTTTGCTTTAACCGCAATAAAGGTTGACTTGGACGCAATAGGACAATCCCGTACCTGATGAGGACTTACATTATTTAAAAAAAATTGAAAAGAATAATAAAAGATTATTTACAAAAAGCCAGTAGATATTAAATCACTTACTTTTTGTTGAAGTACTCAGTATAGGAAGTGTATTTCAATGGAACATCATCAGTGCTACTTTCAAATGGACTCTCAGCAGATGTATTACTCACCATTTCAACAACGGAGTATATTTTCCCAGTGTGAATAGCTAATACTACCCTATCTTTGATATTTGAAATATTAACAGAACAATTAGCAAAGTCAACTATATTATCATCATCCATGCATTTACTCTCAGATGGCTCAGTCCTGCAAGGTGATACATCTCCTCCCTCACCATTACAATGTAGGTCACCCAACAAAGAGTTGTTCAGCAGTTCTACCACTGACACACAAGAATCGATCCCTTCCCAGTTTATTCTCCAAGATTTATCACTTGCTTCATTAACCGATTCAAGTGGCAGAAGCAAATACAAATACGATTGGCTCCATAATTTTCTCTCATCATTCTGAAGTAAAAATTCTCTCTTTGTTCCGGCTGATTTGGATCCAAGAAATAACTTACCAAACAATCCATTAAAGAAAAGTTCCTGAAAACATTTTGCTTTCTTCATCTATTAAAAAGATAGACAAAAGAGAACCAGAGTAAGTACATTAGCATAATTGGACCATGGTCAAGAATAATATTTACCTAACAAGCTTACGTCTGTACCTGTTCTGTATCCAAGCGCAATTGACCACTATAAGAAACAGAAGACTTAACTGTCTTAGAAACCAAGTAGAGTTCCAAGTCAAAATTTCCCACGTCGTCATCAAGCTTCGACTCAATTAGAAGAACAAATCCAGAAAAGAACTCGCTTACAATACTGCAGGAGAAGTCAAACTTATAAGCATGAAAAACAGCATCACGATTCTCTGCCCAAGTTCCAGATAATGCACGAATACAAGTTGTCCCATGCAATTCCTTCCTTTTTGTTGTTCCTTCAAAAAACAAGATAACTTCTTTTATTAAAACATGAAGACAGATTATAAAGGACAATGCTGCACATTAGAGACAAAGTCCATAAACAAAGAACAAGATGTACTAAAATAAACACAAAATTTACATGTCACGTGTTCTAAGCTACTAGCAAAAACACACAACATGGGATACTATCCATTAAAAAATGGATTTAAAAAAAGAAACAAACATTCCTCCATGAAACAACTAGTCTAGTTTGCAAACATCATTGCTGCATAATCTATGAATATCATCCTTTCCAAGAACATGGCAAAACTGCACAACACTACCCAGAAGAGAATATTAGGATAGCAGGACCGCCCAAAACTATTAGTCGTGCAAAATTGCCTGCTTCTTGATAAAGAAAACCCATAAAACCCAATCCCACTTAGTGAACTAGAGTTT
Source organism: Trema orientale (assembly GCA_002914845.1). Lineage (NCBI taxonomy): Eukaryota > Viridiplantae > Streptophyta > Magnoliopsida > Rosales > Cannabaceae > Trema > Trema orientale. The sequence continues at coordinate 254,835 of JXTC01000354.1, forward strand.
GAATCCTACAGTCTCTTTAGGAAGTAGGAAACTCACGACCCTTTCCTAAGTGGTTGGCCATGAAGATTTAAACCTCAAAAATGTAGGAGCAAACCAAAAGCCTAAAACACTTGGCTAAACTCTCACGACCATGCAAATGTGAAACTACATTAAATCAGTCACAAATTCATCAATATTATATTCGCATACCTGCACCTGAAGCTGCTTCCTTGCTCTTGACACACAGATTTTTTTCTGAAGAATATTCTGTTGAAGGAAGAAGATGATCATCTAGAGCACCCATCTGATGTAGTTTTTTACATGCTTCCAAGCATACCAGCTGCTTTGATAAATGGGAGCTCTTACAAATAGGACCAACACATGTTTGGAAAGCCGCATTTGGAGGTAACACTATCTGACACTCATATGAACCTTCTCCAACATATGAGAACTTAAAAGTCGGCTTTGGGGTGAAGTACCTGAGTTACATAGAAACCAAAAAAGACACATATATAAGCCAGGGAAAATAATTTGTTTAAACTTGCACTTAAGAAAAAGTGTCTCATGAGGAAGAAAATTCATACTTGTCAGCGGGGAGCCGTTCACAATATCGATGTATGAGACTGATACTAGAGTCTGCCGTAATTGATGCTCCAGTGGCATCCACAGAATATGCATGTGTGACCTCAGAAGTACATGCTTTCAAAACGCAAGTACTTGGATCTCTATTTGTAGCAGTATCTATCATCGAACGCTCACTCCTGATGACATCATATAATTGCTCCCTTTGTTTGTTGTTTCCCCTACAAATTATATGCAAAACAGTTCAACAAATATAGCCCAGAAAACACAGAAAAGGTTTGACCAAGACCAGAAGTATTTATTCTACTTGGAATTTTATAATGCATATGTCTACATCTCTATTATGTTCTATTTATTTATTTTCCTTCAGGGAAAAAATAAATAAATAAATAAATAAATAAAGAAGACCTTACCTCTCCAACATCATGACAAATTGAGAGTCATGTTGTCGAGCTCGTCCCCTTGATTGGACATAACTTCGGACTGTCTTAGGCAGGTCAAAACGTATCACATAGGAGCAGTTTGGCACGTGAATTCCCTCTTCAACTACGTCGGTAGTAAATAGCAGATTGACCTGCTTGGAAAGGGGGTTACTAAACAGATGAATAAGTTTTCTAATATTTTTGTCAATTTCCTTAACAAAGAACATGACATACTATACCTTCCCAGAGCGAAATGATTCCAAGGTTTTCTTTTGCAATTTTGGTGCAAGGGAATCAACTGATGATGTACTACTTCCAGTTAAATATGAAACTGTAAAATGAGATAATGGAGCAACTTTCTTCACAAATCTTTCAATCACTTTAGCTGTGATGATTCTATCAACAAAGATGAGACAAAGTAATTGCACAGCTCCTCTGCAGCCATAAAAAATTAATACGGTCAACCCTTCTACAGAGAAGAACAAAGTTTGACCAATGAAGTTGTTGCATTACCCAAAAGATTGGAAAAGTTCAATAAGCTCGAGTAATTTTGGGGATATGTAGCCCAAATCTGCAGCCTTTGAATAGTCAAACTCTGAACCCAAAATATTATCACAGCCTGAGTCACAAATGACAAACATCAGCAAGAAAAATTCTAAAGCAAAATGCAAAAGTATTGATATCAAGAAGCAAAACAAAGGCATCCATGTATCATGGTTGGAAAGAATGTCCATCACTGTCCAGTTTTCATAATGGATAACACAGTTGAGCTGTTAAAAATAATAACAAAATTGATCAGCAATAACTTTGGCACTTCAATTGATTCTACATTATGTCGATGTCAAAACGATTCGAAATCAAAGCAAAAGAGACAAGGATAAAGGCGCATGAAGAAGAAAAATGAAAGTAATTGTAATGGAATAATCTGCAACATCAAATTGAAGAGCTACAGAACAGTATACCACGTGTAAGCGATTCCCCAAATACACATAACACTTCCTCGAGAAAAGATTTGCACTGCATAGAACTCTCTCTGAAAACTTCACAATCCTCTTGGGTATGAGGAGCGTTTTCCAAACATACCTTGACAGCCTGTGAAACAAGTAAAACATAAAAATTGATACATGTAAATATAAGAATGAAAAACAACAGAAATAAACATAATACATTAGTAAATTCAAATTTAAAGGAAAACGACAAGTAAAAGGCATTGACAAGCATTAATCAACAGAAAGGGCTCCAAGCTGAGCTGATAATCTTTCAACAGACCTGAGATCATATCAATTCAGCACAGGGGAAAGAGTACTCTCCCATAAACGTATCCCACTGACCAAAGAACTCTAGCAATGCTTGTATATAACAATCAAGTTCCAAAGAAGCACAATTGTCAAAATTCACATACAAAACTGAAATTAATTTGACTCAATCATTCATCACTTTCTTTTTGGATAAGAACCGAAAATTTTATTAATGCTGGAAGAATAAGCATCAAACTTATATAACTAGGATTCGTACATCAGACAGTAACTACAAATGACAATTCCAATTGAAAATTATGTTATCTTAACTAGATTTTTACAATACTTTTCCTCTCTCTGGATTTAATATGTAACCTTACCTCATAAGCACACAGGAGACCAAGATCGTCAAGGCAATATGAGATCTTTGCATGGTCACTTGACAACCGTTTCCGCAATGACTTAAATCTATCATCCATGTCCTTATAATTGTTTTGCGCCAACTCTTGCAACTTTGAAAACGAATTATCAAACTGCCACAGATTAAAATATATTTTTATCATCCCACAATGCTAAAAATGAATGTACCATGCATGTATGCAAATATATATAGTCGGCATATGCTGTAACACCTTCAACCATAAGGCTTCTATCTTTACTTTCAGATCCAAATATGGAAACCGAGTTGGATCATAAAATTTTAGAGTCTCTTTTGCGGAGGGGACAAATATTTCCATCTCTGTCTTGTCTTCAACGGTATAAATCTAAAGCAAAAAAATAAATAAATTAGGATATCAAAATATAATTGCTAAGTTTACCAACATTCAATGCAGAGTTAACAGAATTACATACTGTAAAAGCACCTGGGAATCCAAGATACTTTCAAGTTCTGATATTTGACCTTCACATTCCACTGTTGATGAGCCACCTGATAAATTAAATAAGTTCATTCTTTTAGTCATAGCAAACTGCAAGTATTCCTATAGAATTTTCATTTCAATTACTCAACTACAAAATAAAAACCAAGCCAAAGCAAACATATATGCCTATGTTTGGCTATCCATTCGTTCCATACTCATATGACATCAGAATTTAATTCTCCTTATCATTTTCCCATCATTCTTTTTTAATCACGATTTTCAATATAATTAATTAATATAACAAAGTAAAAGGTATTACTTATACTGGGGATGTTCACGGAAGTTTATAGTTCAAAAACATAGTTCAATATTAATTAAAAATTCTAGTTTCCGATTCAAGCCAAGCTTTCAGTAGTCAGTACTAACCTAAATGGACAAAAAAACAAGAAGGAGAAAAAAAAAATTCAACGGCAACAGTAAGATGTTACTACCTTTTCTTACAACAGGTGAAGCTGTCATTCCAAAAATCTTAGGCTTGCTACTACATTTGTGATAAAAATCCTTCAGAAAAACAAGAGAATGATTGTCAAAGATAATTTAATCGTATATAACAAAAGGCAATTTAACATATGTGACCAAAAAATTCTAAACAACTCCCCCCTCCCGCCCCTCAACCCCAAAAGAGAAAAAAAGAAGAAGGCATATCGATGAATATTCAGTATAAATGACATTAACCTTCATTATTTTCGTATAGGGATGGTTACCACGCGTGTGATGGCATTCATCAATAACCATTAAGCCTACTGTTTCTAAGCTAAAGAATGCCCTTTTCAAGGCATCCAAAAGAACCTGAGGTGTCATAACCAGGACCTACAAGATAACAACAAAAGAATGGCATTAATGTGATAATGTACAGCTGCATGTTTATAGAGAAAGTTCCATTAATAAGACTTCACTTCCACCTTTGTGCTTTTTGCATCATAGTTAGACAATTATAATCAAACCAATTAATTCTGCAAACCATAGAATCAAGCCACCAACAACAAATATATGAAAAATAAACCGTTAAGGCATGATTATGTACACAGGCTTCAGATGGTTGAACCAGTGAGACTAAGATAAGAGGTAATATGGAAATTAAAAAGCAAATATCAGAACTACCCAAACAGAACAACGAGAGTTTATTACCATCTCATTAATCCAATAACCAGAAAAATGACTCAAATTTTGGGGGGGAAAAAAAAGCCAAAAACTTACATCATGCTGGTTCAATTCATTTTCCCAGTCTTTCTCAGTCCAGTCATCAACCCCCTTGCCTCCATGGTACTCCCCAACTTCAAATTGAGTATGACTTTTTATAACCTCAAATTGCTGAAAACAAAAAATTACCCTTTGAAGAATTAGCCACAATGCATCTGGGTTTCTTAAGTTAAGGCCATACACATATGCATACATATATATATATATGTGTGTGTGTGTGTCAGTGTGTATATCTGAACGTACCTGATTAACAAGATGAACAGTGGGAGCCAAGAAAACAATAAAGTTTTTAGCTCCATTTGACTTAATAGTTTGACCAATGTGGCTGATAAGCATCACTGCTATCAAGGTCTTTCCAGCACCAGTCTCCAAAACCACTATCGTGTTTCTCTTCACTGCAACCTCGTATACCTCTAACTGATACCTACACACAAAGAACAAGAAAACACAAGAAAATAACGTTATCGAAAACTTAATTTATCAAAATTACTACTTTAGAAGAAAAACAAAAAAAAAANTGAATGGTCTAGACAAAAACACGTACAAGTACTTTAAAAAATAAGTGTCTTGGAGGATATACAACAAAAACTAAGCTATGCACAAAAAGAAGAATTTTGAAAGAATATTTTCGGGCACCTTTTAGACATCAAGGTGATGAATATCATTCCTCAGCTATTACATCACCTTGTAATCCGACAAATCAGAAGTGAAAGAGAAGAAGAGTTAACATTGTTGGAACGCATTATACATTCGGCCTCAAAGAATATACAACTGCAATGAGACTGAAAACAAAAAAAGTAAAGGAGATAAAGAAGAAAAATCTGAAGAAAGTAAGTCTACACAAATACTTGGAAAAAATATTGACCAAGACAAATAAAGAAGAAAAAGACCCGGAAAGGTACTCAAAATCAGTCCAAAAGAAGCATGTGAAAATTGCTTTTGATTCCTATAATGGAAAGAATGAAGAGAAGATACCCAAGCTAGCAAAACTTCACATCATAGAAAACTTCCTGTATATATGATTCCTATTTGTGGAAGAATGGTAGATACAAAATTCATCTTTGGTATATATGAATGTGAACTAGGTATATATGATTATAAATTGTTTAAAAAAAGAATGTTGCATTATAATACAAGTGTTTCTTAATGAATAAGAATTTGAAGAAATTGTAGAAATGGAACAAAAGTTTTACATAATGATTCATGGTTAACAAACTAGTTTTCTATATGGTATATAATATTTTGAACTACGTAAATAAATTTTTCTTCATGATTCATAAAAATACGAACTAGGTATATATCGTCAAATATAACAGCTTATATCCACCAAAGAACTGGAAAATAATCAGAAACTGAGTACATATGTTTTTGAAGTTTTACTTAATGATTTATAGTTCTTAACAAACTCGTTTTCTATATGGTATATAATATTTTGAACTATGTAGATAAATTTTTCTTCATGGTTCATTAGAATAAGAATTAAGTATATATGTTTAAATATAAGAGCCTATGTCCACCAAGGCAATGCACTCCCCCCCTCCACCCCAAAAGAAAAAAAAAAAAGAAGGCATATCGATGAATATTCAGTATAAATGACATTAACCTTCATTATTTTCGTATAGGGACGGTTACCACGAGTGTGATGGCATTCATCAATAACCATTAAGCCTACTGTTTCTAAGCTAAATAATGCCCTTTTCAAGGCATCCAAAAGAACCTGAGGTGTCATAACCAGGACCTACAAGATAACAACAAAAGAATGGCATTAATGTGATAATGTACAGCTGCATGTTTATCGAGAAAGTTCCATTAATAAGACTTCACTTCCACCTTTGTGCTTTTTGCATCATAGTTAGACCATTATAATCAAACCAATTAATTCTGCAAACCATAGAATCAAGCCACCAACAACAAATATATGAAAAATAAACCGTTAAGGCATGATTATGTACACAGGCTTCAGATGGTTGAACCAGTGAGACTAAGATAAGAGGTAATATGGAAATTAAAAAGCAAAAATCAGAACTACCCAAACAGAACAACGAGAGTTTATTACCATCTCATTAATCCAATAACCAGAAAAATGACTCAAATTTTGGGGGGGAAAAAAAGGCCAAAAACTTACATCATGCTGGTTCAATTCATTTTCCCAGTCTTTCTCAGTCCAGTCATCAACCCCCTTGCCTCCATGGTACTCCCCAACTTCAAATTGAGTATGACTTTTTATAACCTCAAATTGCTGAAAACAAAAAATTACCCTTTCAAGAATTAGCCACAATGCATCTGGGTTTCTTAAGTTAAGGCCATACACATATGCATATATATATATATATATGTGTGTGTGTGTGTGTGTCAGTGTGTATATCTGAACGTACCTGATTAACAAGATGAACAGTGGGAGCCAAGAAAACAATAAACTTTTTAGCACCATTTGACTTAATAGTTTGACCAATGTGGCTGATAAGCATCACTGCTATCAAGGTCTTTCCAGCACCAGTCTCCAAAACCACTATCGTGTTTCTCTTCACTGCAACCTCGTATACCTCTAACTGATACCTACACACAAAGAACAAGAAAACACAAGAAAATAACGTTATCGAAAACTTAATTTATCAAAATTACTACTTTAGAAGAAAAACAAAAAAAAAACCAAGAAAATTTGAATAACGTCGTCAAAACCTTTAACTCATCAAAATTAGTTTTTTAAGGAGAAAAAAAGATAAGTAAAAAAAAAAAAAAAAACCTTCTGGGGTTGACGGGCATAGGACCACCATTAGAATTTTCCTGTAAAGGATCACGATGATCAGTAATGGGGTTACTGGTATGAGGAGTCTGGGCTTGTTCTGGGGACTCCATTATCGGACTACAGAAAAGGAGCAGAGAAGCCAAGAAAGAATAAACAAAAGCATAAATATATATATATATACATACAGCCCTAATAATAATAATTAATTAATTAATTAAGTCTCATCAAGAAATTAATTATTATGACAAAACAATTCTATATTTTTTTAATTTAGTCTTCTTTTTTGGGGGTTAAAATAATTCGAGAAAAATCTATTGAACTGGGAAAGGGCCGTTTGGTCTTTGGACTTTTGGGGACTCTTCAGCAACTCAAAGTCGGAGTGTGTCAGAAGACAAGTAGTACAAATACTCAAAGTGTGACTCAAACTGGTCGAGTGGGAGTGTGGCGACCACGCGCCAACAAACTCAGGAGCGTACACTTCACCTATACAACGTCGTTTTACTGGTTGTGACTAACAAAGAATAAAAGCGGGGCCCTCCTCTTGTCAAGTTACGTAAAAGACAAGACAAAATATTCATGGTCTTTTCGTAATTTTTGGCATTACGAACCGAATTAGCTCCACTATAAATAAACGTGACCGCCCACCGCCACTCACTAATCATTATTATGATATAGAGAGAGAGAGTGGGGTAGAGAGAGAGAGAGAGGGAGATATTAATTAATTAGTCTAACGATCAAACAATGGGTTCGGTCGATTCCAATGATCATCTCCCACCTGGTAAATATTACTCTCCAATAAAATGGAGACGACTCCAACTCCTTGGCAGTGGTTCTTACGGGGACGTTTATCTGGCTGCTGGTGTCAAAAACTTGGCGGAGGATGGCCCATCCGATCTCTTCGCCGTAAAGACAGCAAGAATCGAGTACTCGTCCTCCCTCCAGAAAGAGCTGAGAATCTACAACGCCCTCAACCACTGCCCGGAAATCGTTCGCTGTTACGGCCGCCAACTGACGGCCATAGGCGGTGATCACCTGCTTCCCTGCTACAACCTCTTCCTCGAGTACGCGCCCAGCGGCACTCTCTCCGACCTCATCTACAGACGCGTAGTGCTCCCCGAGACCAATGCCCGAGCATACACGAGGATGATATTGAGAGGACTCCGCCACATACACTCCAAGGGTTACGTCCACTGTGATTTGAAGCCTGAAAACATTCTAGTCTTCCCCGCTGGTGCCAATAATTGTGATAATCACCATGAGAGCGGCGAATTGGACACCTCCACCGGGGGCTACCGGCTCAAGATAGCGGATTTCGGACTGGCCAAGGAGCCCGGGGAGGTGATCCCCAGGGACGTTTACATGCTCAATAACTTTAGAGGGACGCCGATCTACATGTCGCCAGAGTCCGTGCACGGCGAGATCGAGGCGGCGTTGGATATCTGGTCGTTGGGCTGCATTGTGGTGCATATGTGCACCGGGAATCCAGCGTGGGATGTACCGACCGACTATAGGAACTCCAGGGACCTAATGCTCATGCTGGCCTTTTCGGATAAGACTCCTAGGATACCGACGTTTGTGTCGGACGACTGCAAAGACTTCTTGAGAAGATGCTTCGCTAGGGACCCTCGGAGAAGGTGGTCGGCCAAGATGCTGTTGGATCATCCGTTTGTTAGGCGCGAATCATCGGTGCTCGTGCGACACTCTACTACTACTAGTACTAGTACTACTACTGCTACTACGGATCCAGCTGCTGCACTGTTGTCGTCTCCGTGGGATTTTGGATTCGCTTTCACTGCTACTCAAGTGCTACATGATCATGCTGCTGCTACTACTACTACTACGAAGCCGGTACCAGTGTCGTCTCCTCCTCCAGCTTCCGAACCCAGTACCGTTAGTGATCAACTGTCGTCACTACATCTGACTGGTGAGAGACCTGCCAGACCAGCACCAGCACCAGCACCACCAATATCATTGCCACATCGAACTCAGAGAAGAGATACAAAACCGGCCGTGCTGTTGCCACCCCCGGGTTTCGGGTTGGCCGTTACTCGGCCGCCACGTCAGATATTGCCACCTCCTGCAGGTTCCGGAATAATGGCCGCTGCCCAACCACCAGTACCTCCACATCATCAGACTTTGCCGAACCTCATAGCATAGAGCAGAGCACAGTATCGTGTAACAAGTTTCAAGAGTATAAGAAGGGGTCGAAGTTGCATTTAAATTTTCACATTCAGTTCGTTCTTTATCAACTTTGTTTCGGTTGGGTATATTGGATATTGGTTGAAAGTGTATATCTATTTTAATATTATCCGCTTGAAAGTGTACAGTCATTTCCCAATTGGTCTCCACTCGGTGTGTGTGTGAGTGTCGAGAATTGGGTCATGTGTTCGACTAGAGTTGGGTCATGTGTGTTCGAGTCCAGGAGAGATAGAAATAGATATCTTATCAAAAAAAAAAAAAAAGTGCATGGTTATTTTAGTACTATCCTCATGAAGATTAATTTGTGGATATATATACACATATATTGCGTTTTGTTGTTTCAAGTATTTCTCGCAATATTACCATTGAAACTATAAAGTATTTATTCTGTGAACATTATTTTTTAAAAGTATATCTTCCAATAAAATGCCTATGTCCTTTTATTTATAAAATTGATGTTATTTGTTACTTCTGGTGATTCTGTGCTATCCTGGGAAAAGATTTTTCAGCTTTTATTTTTAGGCTAAATGTGTATATGCGTTTCGGGAATTGTATGGAGAAAGTCCATTTGAATTTGATTTTTCTTTTGATTATAAAATGTCTCGTAATTTGATTACCTCTAAAATCCAACTTTCTCTCACATAATTAAGCTAATTTAGGAGAATTGTTGAAAAATTATAAAATTACTCCCACTGAATGATAAGTTACAAGTAGGTTCAGATTAGTAATTGCTCATATTATTTTTCCAGTAATATTTTGATTTTTTCACTTGACCTCATAAGTGAACAGTAAAAGAGCTTTTAGTCTAAAATAAAATAAAATAAAACGTATAATCTCTAGTGTCATGCATCAAATCTCTAACAACGAAAAAAAGAAATCATGTATTAATGCAAATAATTAGAAGAGGAACATAAAAAGGTGATTTGGATTATATGCCATCACTAAAAAGATCCAAAATGATTGAAAATATAGTACCAATGGTGTCACCAATAGTCACAACAGGAGTAAATTCTATCCTTAAAACGATGGAACCGATTTGCGTCTCTTAATACAATTTCTCGTTGCGAAACCTTTGATATACATTTGATTGCGATATGGCAATCTCCACACACTCTAAGGTTTTTTATTACTCGAATTGTGGTAGATGGAGGAGTGCTTAGGAGTCCATGGCCCAATTTGGTTTAGCTTTTCAAGAAGCTAAAAGCATTTTTTTGAATAATTTTTAGGTCAACAAGTGTTTGGTAAAAATCTAAAAATCAGATTATTCAATAATTTTTGACAAAATTACAGCCAAAAGGCAAAATTGGCTTAAGACAACTTTGGCTTTTAGATTATGCATAAATCTGTATTATCTTTTAATGAATAAATCATAATGGCTAAAACACGCTCACTTAAAAACAAAAATGCAAAACATTTAATTGAGTTTTTTTTTTCATATCAATTTTTTATAAAAAAAATATTAATATATTTAAATCATAATTGACTAAAATACTCTTTGTATTAGTTATTTTGAAATAACCAAATTGTTCTTTATTGAAATTTTAAATTCAGATAAAAATAAAGTAAATTAAAATAAAATAAAATAAATTTAATTGAGTAACTAATTTAATTGAGTTTATTTTCATATCAATTTTTTTTAGAAAAAGTATTAATATGTTTAGTATGTATAAATATGCATAATTGTAAAAAATATTAATAAGCTCCTTCTATAAATATGCATAATTGTATAATGATGTTTATTTTGGCCATTTTATATTTGCATAATAATTCAGCCATACAGTTTACCAAACACCTTAATACAGCTTTTTCAAAATTACAGTTTACCAAACACTCAGCTACTTTACACTACAACAGATTTTTCTTTCAGCAGAGTTAAAAGTGTTTTCCTCTACCAAACTAGCCGCATAAGCTATTGATAGCTTCTCACTCTTTCTTCCACATCAAGCAGCACAAAATCCGCGTCAGGGACATAACCCTCTTCCCGAATCCTTTTGATAAATCCTCAACCTTGTCATACATCAAATTAGTTTATGGATGGGATTTATCATCCACCACAAACAAATGCACCTTGTTCTTCACATCTATCCAGCTGAAACTGGGATCCATCTTCACATTCTTTCTCTTCATCAGTTTTCGTGCATCACTTACGTCATCCCAACGATTGGTAGCTGCATGCATATTTGATAAAAGAATATTAGCAGCAGAATCAGACAGTTCCAAGGCCAAGAGCGGTGATGCCACTCGTTTTTCAGTTTCAGTTTCCCCTTGAACTCGGCAAGCACTAAGCAGGACTCCATACATTGAAGCTAAAGCTTTAAAGGGCGTTGGTAAGATCAGATTTTCTGCCTCTCTAACACGTCCAGAGCGACCAAGGGCATCCACTAAACAAGCATAATGCTCAATAGCAGGTTCAATACTGTTAGAGTTCGTGACCCAAATTCTGTATGCCCCAGCTCGAAAGCTTCGCGGTGCGACATATGTGGTATTTTTGTAATTAAGAGAAATTTTGAAATCTGTGGTGGAAGCGAAGGGATCGGGCCGATAGGCCCGATATGCCCTCATCGTTATCAATGGAGGAAAAGCAGCGTAGGGATCGAAATCTCAGATTCAACTACATCTGTCGAATAAGATATTACAGGATGTTCTGAAGGAGAAAACTGCCGCCGCTTTGTGGTTGAAATTAGAGCAGCTGTGCATGACGAAAAGTTTAACCGATAAGCTGCATAAGAAGCAGCGATTGTATTCTCATTGTATGATAGAAGGTATGTCTTTAGAAGAGCACATAAACGTCTTTAAGGAAATTGTTTCTGATATGGAAGCATTGCAGGTTAAATATGAGTTTGAGGATCTAGCGCTGATTTTGCTCTATTCGTTGCCCCCTTCATATACGCTTTTTAGGGATACTATTTTGTATAGTCGTGAATCCCTTACTCTGAGCGTGGCTTACGATTCTCTGCTCTCTAAGAAAAAGATGGATCAGATTGTTACAGGGACTGAGACTCAAGCAGAGGGTCTCGTTGCTAGAGGGAGAACGCAGGAGAAAAATTCTAGGAGTGATAATAGAGGCAGATTAAAATCTAGAAATAAAAGTAAAACTTAAAACTATTGCAAGAAAAAGGGCCACATCAAATCTGAATGCTATAAGCTTCAGAACAAGAATAAGAAAGCTGCTCCTAATCAGAAGGGAAAATAAATTGAAAATACCGGTGAAGCCAGTGTTGCCGAAGATCATATCAGTAATGGAGAACTCTTAGTTGTTTTTGATGACGACTCCAAATCATGTGATGACTGGATTCTTGATTCAGGTTGTACATTTCATATGTGTCCTAATAGGGACTGATTTTCAACATCTGAAATGGTAACCAAAGGTGCTGTGTTAATGGAAAATAATGCGCCTTGTAAAGTTATTGGTATTGGACCAATCAAAATTAAGATGTTTGATGGAGTTGTCAGGACTCTCAGTGGCATGAGACATATTCCAGATCTAAAGAGAAATCTGATCTCTTTGAGTACTCTTGATTCAAAAAGGTGCAAGTACACTGGTAAATGTGGAGTTCTGAAGGTTTCCAGAGGAGCTCTTGTTGTGATAAAGGGCCAGAAAAGATCTGCTGAATTATATGTCTTATTGGATTCTACAGTTATCAGTGAAGCAGCTGTGTCTACTCCTTCACTGTCAGATGATGAAGTCACTAGACTTTGGCATATACGTCTTGGGCATATGAGTGAGAATGGCACATGGGACTTGATGAAACTACCTAAAGATAAGAAAGCTATTCGCTGCAAATGGGTCTACAAAAGGAAAGAAAGAACACCAGGAATTGAAGAAGCCCGGTATAAGGCAGTGCTAGTTGCAAAGGGCTACAGTCAGGTTCTAGGCGTAGATTTTACAGATGTGTTTTCTCCAGTTGTAAGGCATAGTTCAATTCAAGCTTTGCTTGGTACTGTGGCTATGCATGATCTTCAGCTTGAACAGTTAAATATGAAGACAGCATTCTTACATGGAGAACTTGAAGAAGACATCTATATGGAACAGCCAGAGGGTTTTGTAGACTCTAGAAAGAAGGACTATGTATGCTTATTGAAGAAATCTCTATATGCCTGAAACAGTCACCCAGACAGTGGTATAAGAGATTTGACTCTTTTATGACTACTTATTATTTCAAAAGAAGTAGCTATGATAGTTGTGTCTACTTTAAGAAGACAACTGATGGGTCTTTTATGTATCTACTCTTATATATCGATGAAATGTTGATAGCAGCTAAGGATAAAGAAGAGATTAGAAAGGTCAAAAACCAGCTTAATAAGGAGTTTGGGATGAAAGATTTGGGAGTAGCAAAGAAGATACTTGGAATGGAGATTCTGAGAGATAGAAAGGTAGGTAAATTTTACCTAAGTCAAAAAGGGTACATTGAGAAAGTTCTATACAGATTTAATATGCAAAATGCTAAATCTGTCAGCACTCCATTAGCTGCTTATTTCAGACTTTCATCTGCTTTATCTCCACAATCAGATGATGAGATTGATTATATGTCTCGAATTCCATATTCTAGCGCAGTGGGATCTCTCATGTATGCTATGGTTTGTTCTCGTCCAGATTTGTCATATGCAGTCAGCGCTGTTAGTAGATACATGACGAATCCTGGTAAAGAACATTGGAAAGCAGTTCAGTGGATTTTCAGATACTTACGTAGTTCTACTGATGCTTGTTTGCAATTTGGGAGAACTAGAAGTGGAGTTGTTGTATATGTTGATTCTGATTTTGCTGAAGACCTTGATAAGAGAAGATCACTTACTGGGTATGTTTTCACCATTGATGGTTGTGCTATCAGTTGGAAAGTTACCTTACAGACTACAGTTGTATTGTCTACAACTGAGGCTGAATACATGGCTATTACTGAAGCGTGTAAGGAAGCTATTTGGTTTAAGGGACTATTTAATGAACTCAGTGAAGACTTACGAATGACCACAGTCTTTTGTGACAGTCAGAGTACTATTTTTCTCATAAAAGATCAGATGTTTCATGAGAGGACCAAGCACATTGATGTGCGGTATCATTTTGTCTGTGATATTATTGCTCGAGGTGATATAGTTGTGAGCAAAGTTAGTACTCATGATAATCCTGCTGATATGATGACCAAGACACTTCCTGGAGATAAGTTTAAGCATTACTTAGACTTGGTTGGTGTTACTTGCTGAGTTTTGCCTTCTTTGTGGAAGAGGTGGAGAAAATATTTTTGTCGAAGATTGGAGTCATTCCTTAATTGGAATTCGTGTCAAGGTGGAGATTATTAGAGTTCGTGATCCGAATTCTGTTTGCCCCAGCCCGAAAGCTTCGCGGTGCGACATATGTGGCATTTTTGTAATTGGGAGAAATTTTGAGATCTATGGTGGAAGCGAAGGGATCGGGCCGATAGGCTATATTACTAGGTGTGGACCTATTTTGTTGGGCCCTTTTTGTCCGTACACATATGTATTTTAGGATTTTAGGATTCTATATATTTTGGCTTGGCCGTATAACACTCTATCTTCTGTACCTTATTTTCGACATAGTAAAATTTCCTCATCTGCCAGTGGTTTTTCCCGATTAGGGTTTTCCACTTAAATCTGTGTGTTCTTGTTTTCATTCTTTTGTCAATTATCATTCGTTAATTCATAACAAAGATCATAATCTTTATGCATTGAAGAGAAATATCCATAAGTTTCCGAAATTAAACCAGAATAGCTACAAGCAGAAAGCACCCCAACAAATGTAACTCTGTCAGGCTCAACATGATTAGATACCATATATCTGAAAAGGTTAAGAGCTTCTTGGGCATTTCCATGTTGAGCTAAACCGACCAACAGGGCATTCCACAAGGCAATAGTTTTAACATCCATCCTTTTGAATAAACAATATGCATCTTCTATACCTCCGCACTTGGCATACATGTCAACAAGTGACGTCCCAACAAAAGGATCTGAAGAACAATCCAACTTTATCACATTTGCGTGAATCTGTCTCCCCTGTTCCAATGCCGTTAGATATGAGCTCGCTTTGATGAAGGTAGCAAAGGTATAT
>JXTC01000354.1:275512-316845 GCA_002914845.1 Trema orientale
TATATTAGGGAAAGCACACTTACCAACACTCATTGATCAAATACAAGCAAGCTCTAGAATAATCAATGTGATAAGTCCATGCCTGTCACGTTAATTACAGTTGTTCCTAAAGCAGACTACATAATGTGCTTTTATGCTCAACTCAAAATTAGTCAAACTGTATATTGAAAAGGTTATTAGGAGGAAAAAGAACACCTACCGTTTATCTTAAGGATTAGAAGTTGAAAGAAAAGAAAAGCAGAAGCTGTAAATTCATTTTCGTAAACCAATATAAAAGTTGTAATTTTTTATCAAATATCATAATTTTTAACATTAGACCTCCATATCTGTTCCACCAATTTTGTATGCCATCTAATGTCTTAATTTATCCAGCGTCATGATGTCAAGAGAGAAAAGAAAAGCAACATTTCTAGCAAAAGACAATTTTGACATGCGATCAGAACAAACCTGCTCAAAATATGCATTACGTAGTCGTGCATGGTCACGAGCTTCCTCCCTTCGCTCGGAATACATATTTGCTGTCATCTCAACATTGTTAAAGCAAATACAAATCTAGAAGATATCTTTCCACATCAAAAGGCACATAAACACAAGTAATTTGGTTGTCCAAAGGAACATTACCAACAGCATCTCCAGTTTCGAGCCAAACAGGAGCAGCCCTAGCAGAACCACGTGATTGCAACCTGTCACCATAGGTGCCTCTTCCATGCCCACTGCTGTAATTACTTGTTAAAGCATGGGCACTTCTACTTGAGCCAATAGCAGCATCTGTAGAACTATTCCGCTCATACTTCCACACACCAGAATCCTGAGCAGCCAATTTCCTGACAGCTGAAGCAAAATCTACACCACCTCTTGATGGAATGGAAGAGCTGGACTTGAATAAAAGCATGTTATCCTTGTCAGAAGACCGATAAGGATTGACATTTTGCTGGAGTTCATCTCCAGCATATTTTCGAGGACCATTCTGACCATCTGTTGGACTAAGTGCAGGAAAGTCCATTGCACTGAGATTGGGGGCAGATAAGGTCTTGGAGCTCAGATTTTGATTGAAGCCAGTATCGACTTGATGCTACAATTCAGATAAAGGTTACAGTCATATACCCTACACATAAGATGACTTAGAAGATATTCACAATAATCAAACTAGCATCAAGTCTCCAACAAACTACCATAAAAATCCAGTACATACCAAAAAAAAGTATATATACATATATACAAAACAAAACACAGTTCTACAGCAAAGACCACTGTCCCACGTTACCCATGAAAAACATTCACAGAACACAAATAGAAAAAGAGACGATCATTATTAGCACCAGAAAATGGATGATAGACGTGAAAGAAATAAAATCTCTAAACCCTCGTATCATGCGACAATGCTTAAGAACCCGGAGGATAGACGAAAAACCGCAGTTGCATTAGGGTCAGCTCAAAACTCTACAGCAAGCCAGCACTTCCCTGCCAAAATAAGGCATAAGAGGTAGTGCTCCCCACACTTAGAATCCAACCAAACCTAGGATTTAAGCGAAATCACTAACTGCCTCATGTACTCAACAATAATGCAAGATATGGTCATGTTTGTGTGTGAAAAGGGAGAGAACTCTAGTAATTAGGAGGCTGGAATCAGGAATAATATATATAGGCACCAATTCAGTAGGTTTTTTTTTCCTTTTTTTTATCTATGTATAAGTATCAATTTTGCCAATGAAAAGTTATCATGCACATTTTTTTATTATAAAAAGTAGGACAAAGAAATAATATTAATGATACACATCTTTTCATGCACCTCATTATAGCCGTTGGATCACCATTAGATGATGATCCAACGGCTAAAAAAAAATACCTACACATAGGTAAAAAAAAAATACTTACCGGATTGGCAACTTATATATATATATATATACTATAACAACTTATGCACCATCCTAACTGATAACATATAAGTTTTTGTTCTTGGTTCATAAGAATATGAACAAAATACATATCTTAATATACTATAACAACATATACCATAAATTTCTTCAAAATAGAAAATTTTCATAAATTAAATTGAATAAAATTGAAATATTTCAGTATAGAAAACTTGTTAGCACCTAAATATACAACTAAAAAATAAGAAAAATACGAATATGAAGAAGAAAATTATTGAGGTGTCATCAGTATATAAACTCATATATCAAGGATAAATTTTCACATACTAAGCCAATAAAATAATGTACTTAAAAGTGTACCAACACCAATAAAAAAAAATGACAAAATATCAAAAATCTCAAGTCAAAATCTGATAACACCAAGACAAAACTTCAATATACAAGCACCAGAATTCCATATACCAAGGACCAAAAAATGTACGCAAGATTTGGGGAAAAAAAACAAAAGAATCTGCTTGAAAATAAAACCAACTACAAAGTCAGATATATAAGAATCTAATGATCTGAATGGCTTTTAATCTTCTTCGTAATATGTAATTTAGCAGGAATTGGATTTCTGTATATTTTTCAATTGTGATCGTATTACTTGCATCAACCACATTTTACTTGTTTCTTTTTCTTGAGCTCACCCTTTGGAGAGATATCTTTTCTTTTTCGGCCTGCCAACACCAGCTTTCTCTACAATCGGAGGGAGAACAAGTTGCTCCTCAACAAAATCTGGAACATCCCAATCCGCTTGTCTCCCAACTGGATTAATATTTCTGCTATAGGCAAGTTCAAAGGTTGAGTTTTTGAAAAAATGAAAAATATAGTTGTAGTAACTCAAGCTGCACTTACTAACTACAGCACAAACATGAGAACATGGAATGCCGTCAAAGTCCTACGTCCCACAACTGCAACGACGTTGTATCAAATGAATAGTGAACTCTAAATTAGTGTCACAAACTTGATATATATGGAAGCCAACTGTATGAACCTGATTAGCAACAAAAAATAACAATAAAATCCAAAAGATATTATTACGTCTACTAAAATCAGTTTATTTAAAGCATTACTGAATCTGGTATATATCAATATCTATCACGTTAATAAATTTATATACCAAAGCAAAAAGTCTATATACCAAGCTCTGAAAAATAGCAAACAAATCAACTGTGTGAAAACCAAGTGTATGAAAACTAAAATTCTTAAAATCATCTATATGAACCTGATTAGCAACAAGAAATAACAAAAAAAAAAAAATAGAAAAGATATTGCTACATCTATTAAAAATAATTCATATAAAGCATTACTGAATCTGGTATATATCAATATTTACCCACTTAGTAAATTTATATACCAAAGTAAAATATCTATATACCAAGCCCTAAAAAACAGTAAACAAACAAACTATATGAAAGCCAACGTTAGTAAAATCAATTGTATGACTTAATTAACACCAAAACAATAACGAAAAAAAAAACCAAAATATATTACAACAACAACAACTAAAATTAATTCATAAAACAGTTATAAAGTAATATTGAATCTGGTATATATCATTATATACCATGTTAATAAATTTATCTACGAAAGCAAAAATTCTATATACCAAATCCTGAAAACAATAAATAGAAAAAGAATAGCAACTTGTCGTCATTTTCCTTGCTAAATGAATTTACGTTCGTACTTTATCTTCTGTCCATGGAGTTAGTTCTGTTCTTGTCGACAAAGCTACAAAGCTACGGCTTGCAAACCAATCTTGGACATAGAATTTAGTACATGGTAAATAGGATTTTCAAGTCTGTTCATATAATATTGAACTCTAAGTTCATATAATATTGAACTCTAAGGAAACAAACTCATGAGACATGGAAATAAAAGAAGGTACATAACTTTTAATCCGCTGTATATAAGATTATAAACTAGCTATATATGACATATACAAACCAGAAAATAATATTTATATATACACCATTATACAAAACATATATACCGCATATAAAAATATATGAACCAATTTGGAAAAAATTTTAAACCAAGAAAAACAACTCAAAAAAAGGGCAAAATAAACAAATCATCACTGATCACGAGCTAAAACAATATTACACAGAAAATTAACTAAAATAGTAACATACATTAGTAATAAAAAAACAAAATCCCCAATTGAATCCAGAAAATAACCTAAAAACAACCAAAATAAATTTCAAAGAATATATATACCTCAATCACTGGATCAATATAGACCTAACAATCATATACTAACAACAGAGACAATAATCCTATAGGATGCAAATGGTACACAAAATTTAGTACATGGTAAATAGGATTTTCAAGTCTGTTCATATAATATTGAACTCTAAGGAAACAAACTCATGAGACATGAAAATGAAAGGAAGTATATAACTTTTAATCCACTGTATATAAGACTGTTAGCTAGATATATACGACATACACAAACCAGAAAATACTATTTATATATACCAGCATATATACTAGTATACAAAACATATATACCGCATATAAAAATATATGAACCAATCTTAAAAAATACATATATACCGCATATAAAAATATATGAACCAATCTTAAAAAATTTCAAACTAAGGAAAACAACTCAAAAAAATGTAAAAATACACAGATCATCACTGATCACGAGCTAAAACAATATTACACAGAAAATTAACTAAAATAGTAACATACATTAGCAATAAAAAACAAAATCCCCAATTCAATCAAGAAAATAACCTAAAAACAACCAAAATAAATTTCAAAGAATATACATACCTCAATAACTCGATCAATGTATTTCGCACTACCGGAGAAGAAGCAATTGCCGAAAAAAAGAAACCACCATCGGAAAAAATAAGAGAGAGAGAGAGAGAGAGAGAGAACGAGAGAAACAATGACCAAAGAAGAAAGAAAGAGAAACAACGAGAGAGAGAGAGAGAGAGTGCAGAGAGATGAAGCTTGAACGAAGAGGAGAGGGAAATATAACGGAAGGAAGAGAGAGAGAGAGAGCAAAAACGAAAAAGAAAAAAAATTCCTAAAATAAAAAAACTAACCTAATAAATAAGGGCAAAAATGTAAAAGTAAGTACACCTCAGCTTAACAGTTAAATAAATTGGACATCTACCTATAAAATTTTAAAAAATAACATCTACTTAAGCCAATTTAAAAAATTGGATATCTAACTAATTTTCTCAAAAAAAAAGAAAGAGAGAATATTTGTTGTAGAATTGCATAAAGGGTTTCTAACACTTTTACATATAAAAAACCAAAAGAATTACAAAATACGGAAGTCGGATTCTTTTTAAATTTTTATATGATTTTTATTAGAAAAATATCACTTTTTAAAAAAAATTAGAAAAGTACCATTTTTAAAATAGTTACTGGTTATTAGTTTCTGAAAACTGGTTACCAGTTACTAGTTACCAGTTATATACTAGTAATAAATACCTTTAGTTACTAGTTACTAGTTTCCTGAAACTGGTTACCGATTAATAGTTACTATTTTAAAAATGATATTTTTCTAAATATTTTTTAAAAATAGTATTTTTCTAATAAAAACTGTACCGCATATTAAAAAAACACTAACCACCGTATTTTTCAAATTTTTTTCGGAAAATACCGTATAATATCTAATTTTTCCTTGCATAAACTGGATAACAACATGTCAAAACTCACAGCTGGAAATAACCAAAAATAAATAAATAAATAAATTTTGCAGTATACAAGAAAATGTTTGTTTACTATCACCCTCTCTTTGGAGCAAGATGAGAATTTTGAAGTGTAAGACGGCTGGATTTCAATCAAGTCAAAATGATATGCTCCTCTAAATTCTATATTAGGGTGGAAAATATGGTACATTTTTCTATTCGAATTCATTAATATAATTAATCCGGGAGGCTGCTTAACACGTGGCAAATACCCAGTTAGGTTGAAGTTGAACTTCCGCCGGTTTACTTAATCCACCAAAAATAAATTAATGTAGTTTTCTTTAACATGGAACTTTGAATGCATGTAAGATGCATGACGAAAGGCCTAGAGCTGATTCCTTGTTTACCTAATTCAATTTGAATTTGAGCAACGTTTAAAGGAGGGAGGAGAAATCAGAAATTTTGGCTATGGTGCTCGTCTTTGACCAAACAAGTATCAATATAAACAGTATATTAAGTTGGCCTGGTTGCAAAACTCTAATCTTGGAAGCAATGTTCTTGATGCATAGTGTGGCTACACGAACTATCATTTTCCTAAGAGTTATATGTATAAAGACATATATTATATAAGTATGTGGTGTTTAATAAAATTTCCATTGGAGATTAAGGTAGTTGTGGGTAGATTGATTTGTTCACCCTTCCCCTTTGACCTTTCTTTAGAGGAATGACGTTATTAAAGGAAATGAATTAGAGTCAATAGTAACTCTCTCGATTACCGACCCTTTTGACTTCATTCTATTTACCTTTTGACAGCTTTACAAATATGGTTGTGAAGGTTCTTAGACTGATCGTGGAAAATGGCTGTCGTTTGGATACTTGTCTTGTGCATGTGTAAAAAAAAAAAAAAAAGGAATTTTCCGCATCAAACTTTATAATTTTTTGTCTTTTTCATTAATTGACTGTTTTTCTAAAATTTATTACGAGTGAAATACTCATTTTTCTTATAAGAAATCTTGAGTTTGAGTTGTTTCTCTACATTAATCACGAACTTATAATTATCTAACCAGTTCTTCCACCCTTTTCTACCCTCTTCTTTTATAAGTTACCACCTTTAATCTTCAATCAAAAGAAACTTAAAAGAAAAAACAAAAAAATTAAAATAAATAAATAAAAGGACAGATGCACAATAGTTTTCTAGAAGCTTTCCTTGTATGTTTATGTTATTTGCGTACTACATCCTGAGAATTCTAAAATATTTTGGTACTGGTCCGGTTTGGCAGGGTCTGATCTTGACCTTTCAACACTTGAAAGAAATTGCTTTACACAAGCGATTACCAACTCAAAAAGAAATATTTTTTTAAATGAATGAACAAAATAAATAAATATATATATATTTATCACTGTCGTTATCTTGTGGGCTGCCTCAACATTAAACATCTATATATTAATAACAAATAATTAGCGTCCTGTGTGATTTAAAGAGGAGGGAAGAGCTCGAATTAGACATTTTGTTTGAATTTTTTCTTTCGTAGGCACAAAGGAAGAAGTCAGGAGATAGGCCACTCTATTCAACATTCTAACATTAATGACAAGTACCCTTAACTAAAGTTTTCTGTTTTAATATTGTTACTATAGGATTAGATTAATATTTATATCCATATGGGCATATAAGTACAATGGGAGTAGTTGGTGAGTTAAAAGAAGTACTACAACGTCTCAGCCTTCAAATACAAGATCCAAACCAAGCCACATTCCCTACCATTTCACCTCCTCTTCTAGGTACTCTCTTGTAGCTTTGGTCTAGTACTATTTCTATTCTTCCTTCTTATTTTTTAATTGTAAATAACAAATACAAACATGACAACGTTCTGATCAGGAGAGAGGAGTCCAGAGAAGATGGCATGGAAATGTATAATCCCAAGTTGTTACAAGACCGAAAGCCACATGGTGGAATCAACAAAAAAGGTGGTTTCAAAGCAAACTTCTTTACAAAGGCTATCCCTCTCCGATGTAAACGATCCCAGCTCACCGATGCTCGTCGATGATCTCTCGAATTCTCTCATTGGCCCAAAGCTTCAAGTGTTTTCATTAGCAGAGCTGAAAGACATAACCAACAACTTCTCATGGAGTAATTTGCTTGGTGAGGGTGGCTTTGGACCGGTTTACAAAGGATTTTTCCATGATAAGTTTCGACCTGGTTTGGAGGCTCAGCCTGTAGCTGTCAAATTACTAGACTTGGATGGCCTGCAAGGCCATAGAGAGTGGCTGGTTAGTTTAGTCCCTCTATTTATAAAATGATCAAATTAGGTTTTCCTTTTTTTTTTTTTCAAAAAATAAAAAATTCCATTCAATTATGTGTACATGTTATTTGTTTTTCTGTTCTAGGCGGAAATCATCTTTCTTGGACAGCTGAGGCATCCTAATCTTGTTAAATTGATTGGATATTGTTGTGAGGAGGAGCATAGGCTTCTAGTATATGATTACATGGCCAGAGGGAGCCTAGAAAATCAACTCTTCAGAAGTAAGTTTATCACTTATTATAATCTCTCTCTCTCTCTCTCTCTCTCTCTCTCTCTCATTTTTGAATACTACTCTCTTTTTTCATGTCACATTCTTTTTGTTTTGCCAAATATGCAGCAGGGTACTCTGCCTCCATGCCATGGTCCACCAGAATGAAAATTGCTTATGGAGCAGCCAAGGGTCTAGCCTTTCTCCATGAGGCAGATAATCCTGTAATTTATAGAGACTTTAAAACGTCAAACATTTTATTGGACGCTGTAAGCTTTTTCTTTCTGAGCTCTATTCATTTGAATCATTTGTAATATATTATTTTGTTATAAACAAATCTTGGTTTTAGTCAAAATGCCAAAAAATACTTATGGTGTTTAGTATCATATACTAATAAAAGGTGAAATTCACATTTTTAAATTTGCAAATGAGTTATACGTTTCTATTAATTGTGATGTAAAATAGCATAAGTACACTCTAGCACTGCTATCGTGTAATACCTTTAAAATGCATAAAAATGATTTTTTTTTTTTTTTTTTGACAAGTTTCTTCATTATGTTTCAGGACTATACGCCTAAACTTTCAGATTTTGGACTTGCGAAGGATGGTCCGGAAGGAGAAGACACACATGTAAGCACTACACGTATAATAGGCACTCAGGGATATGCTGCCCCGGAGTACATCATGACAGGTAAAGTCCACTAATTTTAGTATAATTCTTGTATTAAAAAAATCGGAAAGACATTCACAATAATGAACGGTCACGTTTGAACAATACTGAGTGTCACGATTAATATAAGTGTTTATTGGGGGGGAAAAAAAAGCCAACTGGTTCCCATTTTTTTCAAACCTGACTCGATTCAAACATCTACAAATCCAGGTCATTTGACTACAAAGAGTGATGTATATGGCTACGGAGTAGTTCTATTGGAACTACTAACAGGTAAACGGTCAATAGATAGGAACCGACCAAATCGTGAGCAGAGCTTAGTGGCCTGGGCTAGGCCTTTTCTAAAGGACCCGCAAAAGCTTTACAGGGTCATGGACCCGAAACTGGAAGGTCAATTTTCCGCCAAGGGGGCCCAAAGGGCCACTGCGTTGGCTTACAAATGTTTGAGCCGCAGGCCCAATTGTAGGCCCACCATGACTGATGTGACCAACATATTGGAGCCCCTTTTGGAGTTGGACGACTGGTGTTTTGTACCATTTGTGTACATTGCACCACCACCTGATCGTGATGAGAATGTGTCAAAAGATTATTCTTCTATAAACGAGAAAGAGATTGAAAGTGAGGAAGAAAAAGATGCCAACGAAGAGAATACCGGCCGCCGTGGTGGTCGCGGCCGCGGTTGGCGGCACCGGATTAAATCAACCATGTCGTTTGTGACATACTCGGATATGTCCCTTTACAAGAAGTTTGGAGACAATTTAGAAGCTTCGAACAATTGTGTAGATTGATTAAGGGCGAAAGGAAAGTTTTCATAATGACTAGGTGTAATTTGGTTTAAGTGGAATTGAATATTCAAAATTGTAATAGAAATTATAGTCAAAGATCATTACTAAATTTGAGAGGAAAATGAGCAATGGATTATGGATTGATTTAATTGCCTATTGTTAGTTGCTAATGTAACCAATACTAAACAGTCAAACACCTAGAAACGAACGAATCATGTTGAATATTATTGATAAGGTCTAAGAATTGCCAAAAACCTACCATGCATGATTCATCTTATTGTGAGGTAGAATTCTGACCCTAGTATACCAAATAAAACTGAAGCAATTTCATTACATGCAAATAAGTTCAACAACCACTTTACGACCAAATCAATATTTTCTCCCTAGCTAGCAGCCGTTAACATCATTTTGTTTTGTCTTAACTCATTGTTAATAAATATATACATGTACAGATGGGCTTTATCAATAAATGTTAGTTTTGTTTTGCATGAGATATGAACCATGAGAGAGAGCATATCATATCCCAATAAATCCCAACTAATACGATAATATAGTATCTCAACTAATATGATATCAGAACCGATGTTGTTAAACCAATATGAGATACGGTACTTTCTCAATTACCAATAAAAAATTAAAAAAAAAAATCCCTATTACAGTTGATGTACAGATAAATGGGCTTTGTAGACTTATTTGCCTTTATTCAGTCATATCATAAAAAACAAGAAGTCAACAATAGCTTAAAGCTTAAGCATACAAAATGGTGATCTTGACATGGCGACACCTGGTGGAGTGTAGTATCTTTCCATTAAACAAAAGCTTTCCTCAAATAAAATCACATTTGCCTCAGAATGTGACCTGGATAGCTCCATCCATAATCTTTATTTTAAAAAATCACATTTGCTTGCGGGGGGGGGAAAAAAAAGGCGAGGCAAGAAACAAAGAAAAAAGATTCGTCGCCTGTGAGATTCGAACTCACGCGGGGAAACCCCACTTACTTAGCAGGCAAGCGCCTTAACCACTCGGCCAAAGCGACTGTTGGTAGAGTTGTCTTTAAAACGTATTATCTAATACAACATCTAAATTTAAAGCTTTTTTTTTTTTTTTGATAATATATATAAAATATAGAAGTTATCTAATTTTAAAAAATTACAAATAATTAGGCAAAGGAGTATGTTCCAGACTGTATTATATAATTTTGTGCGTATTAAAAGATATATGTTTGCAAACTGAAATTAAAATTGGTTTGTCTCATCACTTTACGAGACAGAATGAGAAGGCTCATGCAATTTAATTAGTTTCTTTTTTCTCTTTCTGAATTTGGGAGTTTAAGTAGGGTTAGTTTTGGAATTTCAAAATTGAAATAGCACAGAGAGAAGTTAACACTTAACCGGGGAAAGGGGGGGAAAGGAGGGTGATTTGGGGTAGAAATTGAAAATGTCGGCGACGGTGGTATTCGCCGGCGGTGGTCTCACGGCCCATGATCGGCGGGTCCTCACGGCGGTCAACGCCGGAGCAGCCAGTCTATCCTTCGTTGGCTCCAGCTTCATAGTCCTCTGTTATGTCCTCTTCAAAGAGCTCAGAAAGTTCTCCTTCAAGCTCGTCTTCTACCTCGCTCTCTCTGTAAACCCTCTTTATCGCAAACTCTTCTTTAACCATACTTATACCAGTATATATATATGGATATATATATTTATAAATTGTTTTCTTTTCTTGGGTTTTTTTAGATCTAACTGCTTGATACTAGTGTGTGTGTGTGTGTGTGTTTTTTTTTTCCTTCAAAGTTTTAAGACTGAATTTCGTAGTGTTTTCATTTTGGTCTCAGGATAATGCGAAACAAATTCCACTTAGTGGGTTTGTGTTCTTCTTTTTTGTTGTATAATAGTTTGGATGAAATGAAAAGTGTAATGCGAGCTTTGATTATGATTTGCGTCCAACATGAAAATGAGGGGAAAAAAAAGTGGGAACTTCCTTCCCTTTTGAGTTCTTAAAGTGCTAGATCTAACTCCTTAAGCCGATACTTACAGTACTTCTATAGGGAATTTCTTGTTCTTGGAGTGGTAATTCAAGTTTAAAGTATTTGATTTGAAGTTTTGGACAAAATTGATAGCAAAAAAAAAAAAAAGGAAAAACCCAGTACTTTTATTGCCCCTTATTCTTTTAGATGTTCTTTCAACCTTCAAATGCTGCCATTTTCTTTTACAACAAAAAATACCTACATGGGTGATATTGTGTTTTTTATGTTGAAGGATGTACATCAAAATGGTTCATTTTCATTCGTTTGGAATGCTTTTGACTGATCAAGATTTAGGATATCTACTAATATGTTACTTTTTCTTGAATTCAGGATATGCTCTGCAGCTTCTTCAGCATGGTTGGGTATGCTTAAAGTGCAGTTGGGTATATCATGTATGTACATGTGTGACATCTGATGTTGGATTTTTGGTGACTCGTGGTGACTCTGTTGTGCAGGGATCCCTCGAAAGGCTTTTTTTGTTATGCTCAGGGTTATAGCACTCATTTCTTCTGTGTGGCATCTTTTCTATGGACCACGACAATAGCCTTTACTCTTCACCGCACTGTTGTTAGGCACAAAACAGATGTTGAAGATTTGGAGGCCATATTTCACTTGTATGTTTGGGGTATGAGTCACGTGGTTGCCTAAAAACTCATTATGGTTTTCGCTCCTATTGTGAAGTATTAGCTTCTTTCTGCTGTTTTCTTTTCATCTGCAGCCTTCCCTAGCTTATATATAGACCTTTTGCAGTTACCATAAGATTTTTCTTAGTTATGAAACTAATTTGAGTATTGACTTGCTGTTTGCAGGTACTTCACTACTGATGACTGTCATACGCTCTTTTGGTAATAACCACGGACACTTAGGTGCATGGTGTTCGACACAAACAAGCACTGGAAAGGCAAGTGCGTAGCAGCTATTAGCTGGAACTAGGTGGACTCAAGTTTGTACCATTTTCACTTTTGATTTTTCAAAGAACTTTGGAATTTCTGAAATTATTGAGTTCTCCAAGGAACTCCCTCAAGTCTTGGGTTAGCCACTTGTATTGCTCTATATCTCAGTGCTTATGTGTATTAATATAATACTGGGTGGGTATAACATCTTTCAGTTGCTTATGCAAGTATGAATAACCATAATTCTTGAGCATGTGATGTAAATGACAATGATGCATGATCTATGCTAGACATAAATATTTAAAGCAACCCATCACGCAATACATTATATACCATTGGACTTGGTTTATGTTTTTGAAGATTTCAGAACTTCTTTAGACTTGTCATAACAATAATATGCATCAGCTTAGTTGAAATTCATAAATTCTGATCCGTAATGATAGTTTTTAGAAGAGAAAATTATGTATTTACTATGTGCCATGTCATGATTTTGGATGTTAAGAGATGCTTTTAGTGGATAAGAAATGGAGAGTGGAGACAGAGACAGATATCTACATATTTTCAGCTGCATTTATATTAAATCTCTGATGCAGTTGCCTTCTTTCTATTTATTGTAATCTCATTTTCCTGCCTATTCTGCAGGTAATTCACTTCATAACGTTTTACTTACCACTATGGGGTGCAATTCTTTACAATGGTTTCACATATTTTCAAGTGATACGCATGTTAAACAATGCAACTCGTGTATGTATTTCTTGTGCTTGATTTGTCTTCATCAGACTAACAGTTCCAGAAATGTACATTTGCTGAGTGGTCTTATTTTCTGCAACTTTCAGATGGCTGTGGGCATGTCAGACCGAGCATATCAATCAGATGCAAGAGCAGACATGAAGGTGTGCAATGTTCTAACTAATTTTCTAGGGTTTCAGGAGGATCAGTGTAAGGACACAAGAACATGTAGAAAGAGAAAGCTAGAGACAAATTATGTACAGAGAAAATGTAAATTTAAGAATGGAAATTGGGGATGAAACTGTAGCAGTTAAGAAGTTTCGGGCATGTTATGCATTTACGTGACTGGCTTTAATATGTTCCTTGGTAGTTAAAAGAACTGATATTTGCAGAAACTGCCTTGTCTCTTGATTTCTCTGTACATATGTCAGATAAATTCTCTGGTCCTTTCCCTTTTGTTTAATATGTTTAAAATCAAAATTCCCTATTTATCCTTTCTTCTCTCAGTCAATCTAGTACCCTGCTTTCTTTGATGATCACTACAGCACCCATTGAGATTCCACTGGAACAAATTGTATTCAATCTAGTACTCTGCTTTCTTTGATGATCACTACAGCACCCGTTGAGATTCCACTGGAACATATTGTATTCAGTAATGAAATTGTTATACTTGGTTCATTTGTTTATTTGTCTATTAATTTCTTGTTTCTACAGGCTTTAAATCGGTGGGGATATTATCCGCTTATTCTGATAGCATCATGGGCTTTTGGCACGATAAACCGCATTCATGACTTCATTGAGCCGGGTCACAAAATCTTTTGGCTTTCAGTTCTTGATGTTGGGACAGCCTCACTTATGGTAATTTCTATCCATTTTCATGTTTAGACAATGGGATTATCTTGAACCTCTTCAACATATTGTTGCTTCTTCATAATGTCAAACTTTTTCGTAGTTACGGTGGCTTTGAATTTTGATCCTAAAGAAGTTATATTGAGTAATTCCCATTGTGGGTTATTTTTGTATAAGGAACATTTCATACCTTCAAGAACATATATCTACAAAATACAAAATGGGATTAATCTATTTCTTATTTAAAAACTAAAATCAATTTTGTATTCTGTTTTCAGGGCCTATTTAACTCAATTGCCTATGGCCTAAACTCATCAGTGCGGCGAGCAATACATGAAAGATTGGATCTGTAAGTCACTGTCTCTTTTCTCCTTTCGATAAGGTCCTCATGTTCAGGAGATTCAAATGCAATGCTGTATTAGATTGACCACGAGACCAGTTTTTAGACAGCCCAATCATAAGTCTTTTGAACTTCTTTACGAACCATCATACTTCATCACTACCTGCACTAGTTAGTAAGATGCTGTGTCTTAGAGGAAACTTTCTGGTTGTTATAGTTGCTATTTTAACAATCTTCTTTTGTAACCCGGTACTACTGAAAATTGGCAATGGACCCTTAAATGTTTTGCAGACTCAAAACTTACCTTTCAAATTAGTTGGAAAACAGTACTAGTATTACTTTTTTCTTTGTATTTTTTTCAACCTGGCAAGACTCGAACCTTGGATTTACCTCGACGACTATAGCTGTTATGATTACAGCTTTCTCACCATTTCAGTAGCATTTAATTTCAATTGCGACCCACTTAATCTATTTTCTCAAAACAGAAAACAGCACAGCTCTGATTTTATTTACAGAACTCAACTCGAATTTAGCATCACAGATTCCTTATTTTTATATTGGAAAAACCCCCTTCTTGTTTATCTTCTCTGATCAGGCGTTTATGTGATTAAACCAAGTTTCAATTGCAGTTATGCCTTTTCCCTTTTAACCAATTCCTTCTCTTAGGAGTAATTGTTGAGCTTTGGTTTTGTTTCTGAACCTGAAATATGTTTTAAGTGAATGGTTGTATTTGCAACTTTTCATCAGGTTCTGGCCAGATAAACTTCGAAGATGGTTACCTTACAGCTCAAAGTTCAGAAACCAACAGCAAGAGAGTGAATTAGTTTCACTAAAAATTCAAGATGAGCAATAGAAAATTTTGGGTTCTGTCTTGAATCAATGGTCTGGATCTTATTCTCATGCGAAACTTGAGTCAACATTCTTTCACTAACAGGGGATGGAGTTTAAGAAACAAAGGAGTTGATATCATGTCAGAGCCAACTCCGGCGGATCACAGAAAATGCCAGTGTGATTCACATTGTCCAACCCAAGGCTGACAAAAGAAGGTTCTGATGAATTTGTGAATTGTGATTTTGGAAAGCTCAAGGACCCAAGTAATAATATGATAAGTTGTATTCTGTAATTCACTTGTAGAAAAAGTTGGAAGTGATCTTCTGGTGATTCATGTCTTGCTGCTGATTCTCAACTCCGTATTCTCCCCACTTTGCCCTTATGTATATGATTTTTTTTTTTTTTAACTGAACCACGCTCTTCTTTTGTTCACAAGTGTGTCTATACTCTAAAGACAGCTCGAGTGCTCGACCACGTGAAAAATTTATGTTGTTAAAAAGAATAGGCAGGTTTGGTCGATCATGCGATATGTAAATGCGACAGAACAATACACAGTTTTTAGCGTTTTCTTAAAAATTAACTTTGTTATAAAGAAAGGATACAAGTTTTAGGATCAGAGCTCTAGGGCGCATTTGGGGACATATTTAGTATATGATTCGAATTTTATTTTTCAAATTCAGAAACATCTTTCATGTAAAAATATCTTTACTATAAAAAATTGAAAAAATAAAATATTTATCCTTCTAACTTTCTTCGTATAGAAAATTAAAAAGATAAATCATTTATTCTAACTTTCTATATAAAAATTGGATTTGAAAAATATGATTCAAATTTTATACTATACGCTTCCTTAATTTCCCCTTGACTTAGGAGTAATCTCCTTAATTTCCCCTTGATTTAGGAGTAATTTCCATTTGAGTTCGACAAATGTGGATAATGGGGCTTTGATTTATGGAAAAAAACTACAAAAATTTTTGACATAATATTAGTAGATTAGACTGATGATCCATTTATAGCATGAGTAAGAAAAGTGTATTGTGTAATCGGTTAGTAGTTACATTAATTTTTTTCCGGATTGATAAGCATATGGAATGGGCTCACCTTTCAATGCTGATCTTTGTTTCATTGTTCGTTTCCATCTTTGAGCCAGTATCGTTACTCCCTTTTCCCTGACTTTCCCTCGAACCAAACAGGAAATCAAAGAAAAAACACAGAAGGGATCAATCAACTCAGATTCGGAAAAGAAAAACGATTCACTTCTAAAATCCCAGTTTACATTACACATATAAAAACCCGTAATTTAAAAAAAAAAAAAAAAAAAAAAAACAAACATAGGTAGAGGAGAAAACGAGATCGAATCGGAGCAGTATTTTCTTTTTCATTTTCCCAGGAAAATCAGGCACAAGCACAAGGATTATCAACGACGAGGGTGACGTCATCATCGGCAGTCCGAAACACGAAGCATCCGATCGTGAGCCCCAAGACGACGGCCACGAACACGCCCCCGTTGAACGACATGATCGCCAGCATGAGGAGGTACCCGATCGCCGAGTTCACCCCGAACAGCAAGGCTCCGGCGAGTCTGGCCAGCGACCACTTGCCGCCGCCGCCGACGAGCTTCTTCTGGAGGAAGGGAGTGACGGCGTCGATCTCGGCGGGCGGAGAGGAGGGTTTCCCGGCGGAGGCGATCTTGATTCGGAGGCGGAGATCTTCCAGGTACTGGTAGAAGGCGGAGACGATTAGGCAGGCGACCAAGGTGAGGGCGTAACCCGTCCACGTGGACGTCCGCCACGTGTCGAACAGGAGGGTCACCTCCTTGCTCCAGTAGAAAGTCATGTGCATCATCTTCTTCTTCTGGCCGAGTGAGTCGTAGAGAGAGAAAATAGCTGGCTGTACTGAGTTCCTGACCGAGTTTTAGAGAGAAAATGGAAGAGAAATTCGAAGAGAAGACGATTAGTTGGGTTTTTTTGTTTTTTTCCTCCTTTTTTTTTTTTTTTTTGGTGTGTTAGAGAGAAGGGAGGAGTTGGCGTGCAACCCTAAAACAATTGTTTTTTTTTTTTTTTTTTGGGTGGAGTTGGGCCGGGGATGTACTACGTGTAGTACGTCTATTTATTTAGGGGTGATTTATAAATTTTATTGAAGTACTGAAAAATAACCGGGATGGAGGGATCTTATTACGATTTTGTCCATTTCTCTCTGCCTTGGTTTGCAGGCCAGGCCGTCGATTGGTCTTTGGTTCTTTTGGGCTTTTGTTATTTGAGGACTGTTTGGGGATTCTAATGAGTAAAGCATCATAATTCCACACTTGGTTGGACATTGTAAGCGGAAATTTTTTTAAAAAAAAAAAGAAAAACATAAACAAAAGTAAAGGTTCGTTGTCCACATACGGAAAGAAGGAGCTGCCTAAAAAATAGTTTAGGGGAGCACCAAAATATAAAATAAAAAAAAAAAAAAAAAAAAAAAAAAAAGAGAGACCAAAAAAAAGCAAAATTTGAAAAATCCTATAAAATTTGGACGCTTTGATTTTATCGGCTCACTCTTTTTAGTTTTACGCAATTATTCTGAGTTACCAACAAGGAGATGGCTATGGTAGGGACGTCCCTACGTAGGGTCATGCCTTAATTATCGTTGGATGGGAATCTGTGGGGAATAACGGGAATCTGTGGAGAATCTATTTATATACAGATTCCCATCCAACGGTGAATAGACAGGGCCCTACGTAGGGGCGCCCCTACTGTAGACGCGCCCAACCAACAAATCCATGAAAGTCATTTAAGTGACACTGTGGTCACACACTTAATACCATAAAACTAATTAAAAGCCAAAATTCTTAAATTAATTACCTAAATAACGGTATTGGATATGATTAATTTCCCTTTCATTTTAAGAGAGTGAGATTGGTAATATATTTCCGTCTGTTTTCTATTTTAGATCTACATGTAAAATGTGTAGATCTTTCAATACCCAGTTTAAGAAAAATACACACTCTACACTAATCATTTTACTATAGTTAGCAATTTTAATAAATAAAAGGAAATTGATGAAAAAATACTTTACACGGCTGAAACTTAGGTACACGTAATAAGTAATTCAATAAAAAAATTACTTATTTTACTAGAAATGTTAGTTGCACTCTTTTTTACATTATTTTTTTTCATTCTCTCAATTTTAGTGCTCCACATGTGAATTCTACTATAGAATTTGTTGTATTATTAACATATTAAATTGAATAATAAAAACCACATATTAGTGAGACCAGAAAATGAAACAGAGAGTATATTTAACACTACTCTTAGGACATATTTGGTTTGGAGGAATGGACTTTGGAATGAAAAACTCATTCCACCAAATAGTACATTCCAATATTTGTTTCATATTTTTGGCAAAGGAATGAGAATTATAATTCTATTAAATGATGAAATTGCTATTTCACTTCTCTACCAATGAAATAAAAGTTCCAACCTCTTTTAAATTTTAGTAAAACTAATTTTTCTTTCTTTGTCATATTAAAATATTTAAAAATAAAGATAATTTTATCAATACACAATATATTATACTCAAAGTCACTGTTAGTTCTAATTTTAACAAAATAATATATTATTATTCATATTCATTTTCTAATTTCATTTTATTACGATTCTTATTCTACGAACTAAACGTCACTTTATTGTATTGGCAGCTGTTTCTATTTTCCCCGCCGGTTAAGAAAAAAGTGGAAAATTACAAAATGCAGTACAAAGGGGAAAAAAAAGGCAATA
This sequence comes from Trema orientale, assembly GCA_002914845.1. Lineage (NCBI taxonomy): Eukaryota > Viridiplantae > Streptophyta > Magnoliopsida > Rosales > Cannabaceae > Trema > Trema orientale. The sequence goes on from JXTC01000354.1 coordinate 294,465, forward strand.
TGTACTGCCAAATAGTACACTGTACGGACATAAAACGATGAAGTTGTGTGTTTGTCACCAGGACAAAATAGCCATGTTCCAAGAACCGACCTTATTCAATGGACAAACGATGACACTTTCTAAACCACGTCGTTTTTTATTGGAAAATTTTACAATTTGTTCGTATTAACAAAAATAGTAAGACATTCACCCCCGCCAAACATTTATTCTAGCGTGTCTGAATGTGAAAAAGGAAAAGATCCGAATAATTTATACACTAATTTCTTAATAATTTTTTCTTTTTTGAAAAAGGTTTGTCTTAAAAAAAAAAAATTCTCATTTTATTTTCGGTTAATTGTTCAATATGTGCTCTTTTTTTTTTTTTTTTTTTTTGCCCTTTTTGAGTTTAGTTTCGTAGAAGAAGGACGGACGAATAACCTTGAAAAACAAACAATGCAAATTAGTACTAGAATAGTTGTCTTACTTGTGTGCAATGTTTTAAAGGTGGCTTCGATGAAACACTCATCTTATATAAGGTCAAGTCACGTTGGTTGTTTCATTATTATTATTATTTTTTGGCTCGGAAAAAAAGGTCAAGTCAAGTCAGGTTGGTTTACCTGCTCTTGTCTTGGAGGTCTAGACTTCGTTAGAGACATTATACTAATGCTCGCTCTCTTCACCACACTTGCTAGGATTCTCCAGTCATCGATTATATAAAGTGGTTTCACTCTTCAATATAATTTTATGGTACTGAGAATTATTTGCCATTGAAGTTGAAATAGGAAGACACAAGTATAATGTAAGAGCTCAAATCTACATGTCCAAACGATAAAACTCAAATCTACATGCCCAAACAATAAAACAATGAGTGGTTTTATCATTTTGTTTTAATTTTTTAACACGAAAGGACATTGATTCATGGATTGAGTATGAATCAGAACACCAAAACTAAAGATAAAATATAGATGGTAAAAGTGCACAAAAAAGGGGACTCAATTGGCATCTCACTGTCTTATATCTCGTCCATTGGCCCAAATATTTTAAAGCCTTGTACCTAATGCAAACTACAGTATAAAAATACATAGTACAGAACGGATAGTATTGGTGCTGTTTAAAAATAAGTGAAAATGAGGTCCTGTACGATATTTTTATTAAAGAAAGAAAATTTTAAAAAATACGGTGGGCTATATTTTTTTAAGATCCGGTATGATTTTTTAAAAATTGTAGTTTTCTAAAATTTTTTTAGAAAGTGATATTTTTATAATAAGAACTGTACGAAAATTAGAAAAGAAAATTTTGAAAAATACGGTGGATTGTATTTTTTTAGATCTGGTACAATTTTTTGAAAAGGGCGCGTCTACAGTAGGGGCGCCCCTACGTAGGGCCCTGTCTATTCACCGTTGGATGGGAATCTGTATATAAATAGATTCTCCACAGATTCCCGTTATTCCCCACAGATTCCCATCCAACAATAATTAAGGCATGACCCTACGTAGGGACGCCCCTACCGTAACCATCCCCTTTTGAAAAATGTAGTTTTCTAAAACTTTTTTAAAAAGTGATATGTTTATAATAAAAACTGTACGAAAATTAAAAAAATAAAAGGGGCCTATAGAAATATGACCAAATTTTGAGCCCAATTTCAGTAAATGTCCCTTTGTCAAATGTTATAGCAAAATATCCGGTATATATGCATACATACTAAGTGTAAAATTTTATATACCAAATATAAAAAATTAGGGCGCATCTACAGTAGGGGCGCCCCTACGTAGGGCCCTGTCTATTCACCGTTGGATGGGAATCTGTATATAAATAGATTCTCCACAGATTCCCGTTATTCCCCACAGATTCTCATTTAACGATAATTAAGGCATGACCCTACGTAGGGACGCCCCTACCGTAGCCATCCCCAAAAAATTATATACCCACTACAATAACTATATTTTAGTAATTCTTAAAAGTGTTAGAAACCTAAAAGTAATAATTATTTTGAGTTTTAACAAAATACGAAGATTTTACATATTTAGCATAAATAATACTAGCAGCACTCATTTTAAATTTCATATTTTGCTAGCATTTAGGGATGTCAACGGGGCGGGGCAGGATCGATTTTATATTTACCATCCCCGTCCCCATTATTATTTTAATATACCATCCATGCATCATTCACCATTTTATTTGGTGCATGGCAATTTCAGGGAATCCCTATCGGGGATCGGTTTCTCCATTGGTATATCGGGGTCCTTGTTTAGAATCGTCATCTTGTATAAATTAAACAATTCTATGTTAATTCAAATCTTTTAAAAGTCTAATTACATCGAAAAACAATGAAAATTAAAGTTAACTTCATTAAAAATTCCAATTTTAGACCTAAATAACTAAAAAACACATTCAAATAAAACTTTAACATGTTAGAATTGCCAAATATAAAATATTTAATACTAAAATCATATAGTATATCATTCATTCATAAAGCTAGCACAATCTCAAATAACTCAAAAAATATTAGTATATGACTATATATTATTAGATTTTTTTCTTTTTAAAAGACATCTACTTGAATCACTATTATATAAAAAAATAGAAATTAACTTATATATAATCGGGGCGGGATCGGTGTGGGACACTCAATCCCAAGCCCGCCCCGTCCTGCTAAATATTAAATGGGGAATCTCCGCCCCATGCTCCGCACTATTTTTAACAGGCACCATTTATAACGGTAAAAGCCCGCCCCATTCTGGGGTGAAATTGACATCTCTACTAGCATTTAGTGAATAATTGTGTAAAAATTGCACGCTTTCAACTTCAAGGAAGAGTAAGGTCAATACTCCCTCAATTTCAATTATGTGTAGACTTGAGGTCAAAACATTTTGATATTTATGAATGAGTTTGGAGATAGAATGTGGATGAAGGTCTTGTACTTTTCAGCTTCTACGTACATTTGGAGCAACTCAGATCATTTCCATGTGGGCATGTGGGTGTGGCCTTGGCCCCCCAATCTTTCCAATCAAAATGGACCATAAATCTTCTTCTGCCGACGTAACATAACAACAGCCAGAGGACACTACTATTCTAAGCTGGGCTCGCCACCGCGACCACCACCACCACGGGCTTGTCATGCCCCACTATCAACCCAGATATTTTTCTTATTCGTCTCTGAGATTTAAGAGACCATTTTTTTTCATTATTATTTTCAGAAAGTTTCTATGGGGTCACTTTCTAAAGCTTCTGTACAGCAGTGTGTTGAAAAAGAGACAAAACTCTCAGATTGCATATCATTATATCATATTGTTCTTATCCCCAAACCAGTGAAGCGAAAAAAGATAAGACCAAGCTATCACTTAAAACAATTTTGACTAAGAACTCGGCTACTTATCGTGTACGAGAGTCACTCTTAATTGTTGAGTTGATAAGTAAATAAAATGTTATTTGAGTAATGTACTGTTTGGCACCGTACGTTAATATAGAGACATTGATCAAAATCCGAATAAGAATGAGATCTTTAACAAAATCCAAGAAATTGAAGCAAGAATATAAACAACAGATTTGCATAATATATTCATCAAAATGAACATTTTTTATTCAGTAAGATTTTGATTGAAGTCCAGCCAGATATTATTACCTCAAGCTATCATTCATCAATCATAAAATCATAAGTTGATAAATAAAAAGCCCCATATCATAATAAATATCAAGATTCAAACTAATTAAGCTGCAATCTAATTGAAAATAAAACAATACGAAGCTTTAGCTGATTCATTTACGGCCTACCCATTTTGGCTATGAACAGATCAAATCATTATTCGAAATCCAAGTCGGAGTTCTTCTGATAACTCTTTTTTTCTCACTCCCTCTGCGATTCTGGAATGGTAGCGAAGCAGCTTTTGGATCGGCCAAGTGGCCTGAGACCACGCCCAAACCCTTCTCCTCCTCCTCCTCTCGGCGAATCCAGAGTCCGGCGGAGAATCTGTTTCATGGTGGCGATCATCAGGTCCTCGCCGCCGGTGTTGGTCGGAGGACTCGAAGATTTGAACTCTTCGCAGACCTTGGTGTGTCGTTTCATGGCTTCGTCCGTACTAATCCCCCTCCGCGATCTCAGCACCTCGTATTTGACCGCCTCGGAACAGAGTCCGCAGATCCAACGGCCCTGATGCCTCTCCCTAATCCGAGCAATGTAACCGGGAGTACACTCCTCCGTCAATCCACAGCAATCGCATCTCGCAAACTCAACGTCCACAACGCCGCCGCCGGAACCGATGGTCGGAGAAGGAGAAGCCGTTTGTAGCTCCTTGCCCGAGATTGCTTTCGTCTCCTTGTTCAAAATTTTTGCAGCCATTTTTTCCCACCTCACCAAATCCAAAACCTGAAAGAAAATAAATAAAAAAAAATACCATATACAAAATACGCCAGAATTCTTATACATACCTCCACAATTCTTATCCATAAATGTTATACACACATATATTTATATATATGGTTAATTGTTTCTAGATATGGCAATTTAAATCATTTAGTCCGGAAAATTGAATCAGGCAAAGATTTTACCGTTTGGATAATGTGAAAACAAATTTCAAACTCAAATTTCGCAAATCTGAAAAATCTATTTTGCAGTTACAGTATCTTTTTCTGTTTTTTTTTTTTTCAAAACGAGAAACTGTAACGGCAAATCTAATCTTGTTTGTAATATTTTTGATGAAAAACTATCGCTCCTTTTCCCACTCGTTCTCCTGAACTTTCTCGCCACCAATAAGGAGAAGGCCGAAAATCAGAATATGCATATCTTTTCAGACTCGGAGAGCCCTTAATTCACTCTGATTTAAAAATCAATTAATCGAAACCAAGATGGAGAATCTCTAATGGAGATATTCTCTCTCTCTCTCTCTCTCTCTCTCTCTTAAATCCCTGCGTTTATCAAGGTATGTGATTTTGATTAGGAAATAAGAAGAAGAAGAAGAAGAAGAAGAAGAAGATGATGATGGTGAAGATGATTTATAGATTGAATAATCGATTGAGGCAGTTGTCGTCTTATTCTCATTCTCGTTCTTCCTATTCCCCAATCATTACCAGTTTGGAGAACGCACACGTCTGACAGTCATTTATGGGAATGTTCCTGTGCTTCGCAGCCTACGGGATTTTGATTGAAGTGTACCAACCCAAACCTTTTAGGCTATGTTTGGAAGAGGCTTAACATGGAGAGGAAGTGTGTTACGTGTACTGTGTAGTTGGCGTGTACCCAAAACAAAAAATAATAATAATATAATAAATAAATGAAATAAAATATCAAGTGTAACTAGACTGAACGTGAATCGGAAAAAAAAAAAACTGAAATCGATTAAACCAAAAATCTTAAGAAAGGAATCGGGCGAATGAAAAAACATATGTGAAACATACTGTATATGTTCATGTAAATCGATTAAACTAAGAGTGTTGACGTTAACAAATTGACTACAAACTTACTGGTTTGTTTGGGAGGTCATGTAGTAAACCGATTAAACTAAGAGTGTTGTTTGATAAAAAGAAAAACAACATAAAATTGTTCGGTAAAAGAGAAAGAGTACATAAAAAAAAAGTAACAATAATAAATGATAATAAGTGCGGCGCAGTATAATTGACGAGTGATTAATTCATTAACAAATCAAGTATTCTCCAGCTCAAACAATTGTGAATTCTCAAACGTTTTTGTTGATTTGATGTATTTTTGTTTTGTTTTTATAGTTCCTATGACTAAATAAGAATCAAGATGAATTTATGCTAAATATGGATATTTCAACCCTTTTGGATTAAAGTTGAGTCCAATACAAATACGCCGCAATGAAGATCAGGCAAAACGGAGCTAAAACAGTGAAAACAATGCACCCAAGAAGCAAGGTACTAATTTTTCAGAACCAAAAGCACCGCAGCACTCTTTGGAAGAGAGTTCTAGAACTATGAGTATCCCGGCGCTTGCTAAGGAGTGCTGCAACGCTTCCCTGCGCACTGAACTATGTTTTTAGTGAGATTTTAAGTGCAATCTTGGCCTTTGATTGAATGATCAGTTTTTTCTCCATACTAAGTCATTTGGATGCCCTGTAAATACACATTTAAGCCTCCATAGGAAGTGTGGAGAGTTAGAGATGAGACACAACAAAGAGAACTAAAAAATCCAAGAGAAGAAGGAGCCTTGGAGATAAAATCTTGAAGATGATGCTTGAGAGAGTTGCTTGAAGAGATTGAAGGCTTGAGTTCTACCTCCACGCAACAAAGAGAGCTAAAAATCCTAGAGAAAATAGAGCTTGGGAGCTGAAATTTGGAGAGGAAACTTGATAGAGTTGCTTGAAGAATTGAAAGCTTGAAGTTCTACCTCCACAAAAGAGTTTTCTCCTCCTCTTTCTCACCCTAATTTCATTTGAATTTTGTATTATGTTTGATTATTAAGCATGTTTAGATACATGAAATTCTTATTGAGATTAGTAATAGATTTTCCTATATTGAATTAATTGTGATATGCTTAGGGCATGATGTAGCTTATATTATTATTCTAAGTCTTGAAATCCATTGTGTTATGTGATGTTGTTCTAAAATTTATTTGTTCTATTTTATGCTTAATGCTTCTTGCTTAATTGGCCATTAATTGGATGAATTAGTTTCTAGAATTCGGCACTCGAGACAGAGAATTTTAGATACGATCATATGATAGTATAACATAAGATTTTGTAGAGTTTAAGAGAACCTATAATTCCTTTGATGCTATGATTGAGAACTATTGAACATAATAAATTATTCATTTATATGTTCGAAATAGAGATATTGGAACTGGGATTTAGGATTTCACTCAACACTCGAGAGAGAGAGTAGAAATACCATCGAGTTATTGGCTTATAAACTAAGAATAATTGATTATAATACAATTGGTGATCAAAAGATATAGTTGATAGTTAGGTGAATTCAATCCCATAGTACATTTATGCATAGAAGTTTCCATATTTTATTTTGTATCTATATTTGTATTTGTTTATATATAAATTCATTTAGTTTGGTTATCTAGATAAAGTTAAGTTACGATAATTCCGGTACTTAGCGGTAATTTAACACTCAATTCATCGTGGGATCGACAACTCTCTTATCACTTTATTACTTATTTATGACCTATGCACTTGCGGTTATTATACGTATATGTATTTTGCATAACAATAATCCTTTCAAAAAAAAAAAGATAATAAGTGTGGTATAAGAAAAAACATTAGTTAGTTTGGGAAAATTATCATGATTGCTTAAACATTCAGTTTTCAGATTTATACTATAAACATTTTAGTTTAGAAAGCAATTTGAAAACATACGAACTACAAATGGTGGAAACTCGAACCGCTCAAACTTTGGACAGTTTGAGAGAGTTTAGGAAAAAAGGGAGAAAAACAAGAAGAGAATTTCTATAAAATATATATATATATCGTACGACTAACAATACGATAATTATTAACAAGTTTCAATCACTAAGTTTTGTGATAATTTGCATTGTTTACTTTTCAAATCACAATCAAATTTTACAATTATAACATAAATATACTTCTATGTTTATATGTATATTTTAACCAACTCCGATTGTATTGATCTTGTACCAAAACCATTCATTTCAATTTTTTTCCCCCTCAATGTTACATGTTTGCGGTCCATAAGGACAGTGGATTTGTTGGTATCACTTTTTTTATTTATTTTTATTTTGCTCAACGTGTTGTATCAATTTTAATCCTCCTTAATTGGGCAAATTACTTTGTGGAAACAAGTCCAAATTTATTAGAATTTTGATTACGAAATTACATTGGTACTTAATACTTTGAGGGGGAAAAAAAATTAATTTATATACATAATAAGAGCATTAACTTATTGTTAGAATACTAATTTTGAATTTATATTATCTTTTTACGTTCGATTTTACTTCTAGTACTAAACAATAGATTGCTTTTAACACTAATTTCTTTACACTATTCTCTTTCTCTCTCTCTTTTTTTTTCCCCCGGAACAACTCCTCTCTTTGTTTAATGTTTTACCCATTTAAGGGAGCAGTACTACTTTTTTTTAGCGAGTATTTAACATTATAGGCATACCCTATAGTCTATACTTCCATTTCCATTTTCATTTACATTTGCATGTTATTTGCTGTCAACCAAACAAGGCCTTCTTTTTTAAACGTGGAGGTTTAGAAATGGTAGAGTCTTTAATTCTGGTGGATATCGAAGCACCTGATACTTGTAACATTGTTCATGGACTTGATTAGTGGAGTACCCAGTGGAGTACCCATCCCAGCTGTCACGACAATTACTTTTTATTACGTTCGTCCAAGGCCAAACGTGCTCTTTTGGTGGTTTCCCTCTTCTACTCTTCTCCACGCGCTCTTATTGGAATGTAGACGGATTTGGACTGCTTTGGTCCCTCTTTGGTGGGACCCATGATTCACTGTGTTGAATGTGCGGACCAGTGAGTGAACAAACCTCCGTCGCGCGTGAGGTTGATCTTGTTGGTAATCATCAAATCTCAATCTCAACATCCGGGACACGTGTGAATAACGCACCACGAAGTAAGCAGAAATCTTGTATTTACCACATTGAATGCCAAATATCGTTAAGGCCAATAAAATAAAGCCACGTTATCAATGAGAGGACTGATGCGGTAATTAGTTTTAAGCGTACCGCAATCGTCGCCTCATCGAAGTGCACTGCTTATTTCGTACTTGCGGTTTGCGAAGACGAAATATTTTCAGGAATATTTGCAAAGATATAGACATATACATGTCCTAATTCCCCATGGAAAGCTCTTTCGACGTATAAGCTACATCCGCGGCATAAAATGTTGCGGTGGCGAATTTGCCACAATATCTGACCAGCAAGAGTGAGGCTTAACCAAGTGTTTGACCTTCAGGACAACAACTGTCCCAGTGTCCCTTATGCCAATCGGAACCAGAAACAGTGTTTCATGTTTTCTGGGAATGTGAGTTTGCTAGGCAAATTTTGGTTTGGTTCATCATGGGGAAATTAGGACTGTGGTGCCTAACCACGACCCATCCTATAATGACTTTCTGTTATTTGCCTCACTGTGTATGGAAGCAATATGGATGGAGCGTAATTTGATCTCCCATGACAATGGAGGCATGGGTGTTGTGACTATAATCCGCTCTCTCTCCTTGTGCAGTTGCAGAGCTATAAGCTAGTGCTTTCAAAAGACCACGACCACGACCGATTCAGTGTCCATCCTACGTATTAATCATAACTATGGTATGTGAAATTAATCTAAAACTTATAATCCGTTAAAAATGAAACTTTAATTTAAGTGAAGCATGAAAATTTGAGCATGTGTCAGATGTGTGTTAGTAGTGTGGCTTATAGTTTCTACCGTATGTAATTAAATGCTTTTGGAAAAACCATTTTAGCCAAAATGAGCATATATCTTTTTTCAAGCTTCAACCACCATGTGAACAATAAACACGTGGGTCCTAGAAATGGTTTAATGGTGTCTCCTAGCCAGTGTTTGGAAATATCCTTATTTCCACACAATATAACTTGTTACAATCATTATCTTGTGGTTGCTTCTACTTGATTTTTCATTGACTTTTACAATTATTATCTTATGGTTGTTTCTACTCGATTTTTCATTGTGTGTTTTGTGTTCATATTAGAGTTTAATGTTTGGTATTTGACCTTTGTCTAACCAAATATGCACAGACATCATATATATATATATAGGACTGATTAGCCATTTAATGTTTTTTTCTCAAAACTTAGTATATAACTAAGCTCAAAAATTTATAACTAAATATTCAATTCACTTAATGGCAAAAATGGAAGTACAATACATTCTAGAACTGAATTTTCTTTTCTTTTTTTTAATAACTATGCAAGCTGGTCCAGTTGAGTAAATGATATGACCGGGGCCCATTGTCCGGTGAGGCCCAAACTTGAAAATTACTAGTATATTGATTGTAATTAAGTGAGAATATTGCAACTTAATACGCTTTTAATTCAATCATAAATTTCCACATGTCTAAACTATAGACCATTAAGGAAGTGATTGATTTCCCATATCGATTCCACCTTGTTCAATCGTTTACGTAAACAGGCTCTGCTCCTCAAAAAAAAAAAATAAATAAATAAACAGGCTCTGCACTTACATTTCATGTGGTCTTGTGTTAATGTTTAACGAAAATGTGCGAGAATGACTACTAAAGCAATGTTGGCCAAGTTTAATGACCAATCCAAACCATTCAAGTACTAAAAAATATTGTCATTTTGTCTTGTGTCTGAATTGGTGTGTTATCACAATATCTCTAATTATATTTGTTTATTTTATAGTACCGAATTGCATTAATAATAATGGTCACAACTCACAATCTTTCAAATAATAATTTAAAAATCACGGTCACAAATATAACTTCATAAGGAAGGACACTCATTTTAATATTCGTCTATGGACTACACTTTTTTTTTTTTTTTTAATTGGTCTATAGACTACACTTGTAAAAGTAAAAACTGCATTAAGCGCTTTTGTTTGAGGTTCAAAAGAATTGCATATTAAGCTTGATGTAGCAATAAAATAATGAATCCTTTATTCAAATATCTAAGATACCGAACAACATGAAACACGTTCTTTAAAAAAAATAAAATTAAAATTAACGATATCTATTGTTATTTTTAATTTTTATTTATTTATCTATGTTTGGATGAGATATTCTGTTATAAAATAATAAACCAAAATGATCACCAAAACAAAAAAAAAAAACTCAATGTGATAGATTGAAAAAATTTGAAAAATTGACCTCTGAAAGAATACGAAAACTTATTCGGGTAGGAAAGCATTCAGGCTTCAGTTATCAGGGGTGGGAAAAAAAAGTCTTAAACTAAAATTATGATAAACCGAAGATAAACTTGCTAAGAATATTTCATGAAAATAAGCTTTTTCTTTTTTTTTTTAACAAGAGGACGTGTGTTTATGCATGTGAATGCGCAATTTTTGACATAAAATCTTGTGCTTTAGAAGTATCAAAAAACGTGGTATTATTATTATCCTTTTATCCAAAAACCCTTTCAATTTAAGGACATACTAAATTTTCATCTCTGAATTAGCGACATATAAGGGATTCTTACGAAATTTTGCGAAAATAAATGCCATTATATATGGGAATTCTTATAATTCATTTTTTTTGGTCTAATAAAAACACCTAATTTTAAGGGGAATATCGTAGAAAGTCGACTAAATACAGGAAAATTTATGATAAATTCCGAAAAATAAAGTTCCCGTATAATTCTTCTTTTTAAAAAAAAAAAAATCACATATGATTACAATGAAATATTAAATAGTTGTTGATTCTTTCAACACTTTATTTTTCCCTCATACATAAATTATTATGCTTCATATTCGATAAATTATTGTATTTTAACATTTAAATTCCACAAAGATCACTGAAAATAAAATTAATATATGAAATAGGCATAATGCCAATATAGATCACTGTGGTTGACGGTTGTTGAAGTATATTTACTTTAGGGAACAACTTTTTTCTGTTTGGGGAAAAAAAGTTTTAAAATTTAGTGAAATTTAGTGTAGAAAGAGAGGTTCATATAGATGTTTATGCTAATTAGGGTTTATATAGGTAGGGATAGAAAGATAAAATTTGTGTAACAATATAATTTTAGATTAATTGTAATAATAGTCCCTAATATTATTTTGGTATCCGAATTTTCCACTTATAGTAGCATGTGCTAAATTATGTAATTACTGCAACGAATATTGGTCATTTGCAAAGCAATAACTCAATTTAACAGGGTATAGCCATATATTAGTTGGTTAACTAATAAAAGCTAATATAAGATCCCAATATTTTAACCTTATATAGCGCTGAAGTTAATGCATTTTTTTTTTTTAAATTCTAAAGAGAATTCTTGCACTTACTTTGATTATTTGATTCAAGGGAACCCAACAACATTATGTGAGAAATTAATTGGAAAAAAAAAATTTTTGCTCTCATTTTACTTAAAAAGTTAACGATTTTTTATAAATAGGTCATTATTACAATAATTACATAATTTAAAATAATTCACGAAATAAATTAGAAATTTGGGGCCCAAAGTGTTGCAAAATGATACAATTCGGGAGCTATTCCTAGAATTAACCATAAAAATTTTCTATTATCTCATATAATAATTACATATAAAATAAAAATATCACAAATCTCTAATGTATTTTTAGCAAAATACCTGTTTCAACCCATATAATTAGGAATGCAAAATGTATCATTTTAATTTGTCGAATCATCTCAAAATTACCAATTTCATACCATGTGTTTTCAAGAATGTATATTGTATCCTTTTAATTTGTCGAATCATCTCAAAATTTGTATACTTGTAAAATGACACTTATACCCTTAATCAAAATTAATTAAATATCAAACTAACATAGTTACTTAACTCTATAATTAAACACTAAAAATTTATCTATTGAAGTTAAGTTATTTTTTTTTCTTTTGTGGATGAATGGGGATTTGAACTTAAATTTAATACTCTCTACATTAGATGTAAGAGTCGTCACTACTAGGTTATGCGTGTGACTACGACATTTGAGTTGTTTAATTATAGGTTTAATGGATAATTTAAATATTTGACCATGATCACTTTGGCTATGAAAAGTTTGTTAATGATAATTTTAATTTGACAAATTAAAGGGGTACATTTTGCATTCTTAAAAATACAATGTCAAAATTAGCATTTTACTAAACATAGATGAGCTTTTTTGATATTTTCAACCAAAAGAAGAACAAGAAGAAGAAGAATTGATTCATAGGCTCAATTGAGCCCTATGTAGATGCATTATTGATTGGTATTCACATATTTAAATAGTCAATATATTTAATTAAATTTAATTTGTTTTGTAGGAATTAATTAAATTTGATTAAAGTTTATATATTATTATTATTATGCGCCATAATCCAATTCCAATAGGTACTTTTTTTTAACCTATTTATGTGTAATTTTTTTTAACAGTTGGATTTTATTTAATGGCTACCACGATTTGAGTAGTTGAAAAAATAATAATAACAATAAATATGCATTATTTAATGCCATTTCTCTCTCTTTTTTTTACTATGAAAAGACGTGATGAATTTTAATTGAGGAAAATAATACCGATAGAATTTAAAAAAAAAAAACTTATTATTATTATTATTATTTTAAAATAAGGGTAAGATTTTTATACTCAATATTAAAAGTGAGTGTGGTTACCGATCATGCTCAATATTTAACCATAATTTATATATACATATACATTAAGGAATAATTAGAATAGAGGTTGATTTGATTTTATATTTGAAGACTTGAATGATGTATCCTATTCAATATCATCTCCTCCTGATCATTTATGAGCTCTAACCAAAAAAAAAAAAATCAATTATGAGCTAATTTTCTCATTATTGTTACTTTTAAAAGTATTCAAGTGGCCTTGAAGTATATTGCTAGCATAGGGCATAGGGTAGTCTCTAATCTGGTAAAGCCTTTTTTTTAAGACTGTACACGAAAAAACCCTTACAAATTAGTTAACTTTTCCTTTAAGGGAAAGAAGATATTACTTAATCATCCAAAATATTCATCTCACTTTCAATCGTATTACCGGTAACAATTTTCCGAGGACTAATTTGTTTGAGGATTGAATAAGAACGAAGTATCGTTAAAAAATATATATATTATAAAACTAAAAATAGTAAAACGTTAATTGTTGATAACTTGATATATGATTTTTTCGGGCTGAGAAGTAAAAACAACGTAATCACGGTATCTTCTTTCCCGGGAAAAGAAACAAACGAAGACATACAAATATAGCATCAAAGTTAATGTAGTGCAATTATATTTTGCTATTTAATATTTTGATAAAACAAAGCAGTTTCTCTTTCCTCGTGTGGAGGTTTGATGAATACTATTTAACGAACTGTGCATGGAAAACTAAAGGGCAAAAATTGCTAAAAAACATGAAAATACGGTTTGCTGGAGTTCTAAAGGTTAACAATAAATAATTTAACTGTCTCAGACTGAAAAAAAAAGAGTAAAAATACCAAAATGTCATAAAACATCATGTACCTTAAGAATAAAAATATAATGTATTTGCGCATAATTATCAATTTTAATTATTTTTCGAAGTATGTGAAAAAAAATGGACAAAAATAAATCATTTACAAAATCTAGAGTTTTATTTAGTGAAAACTTTGAAATATCAAAATTGTCCCGAGTCTCAATCATAACAACAAAATTTCAACCCTAGTCCAAAAAGGTTGCTCGAAGGATTGTGCAACAAGAATATGTTGATATATTTTTTGACTCGACCAAAATGGCCAGTCACATGTTCGATCGCGGTTAAGCTTGGTCGAATATCCTAGTCAAGTAGATCGAACATACCGATCAAGTGATGACAAGCTAATACAATAATAAGATTTATTTTTGATAAAATTTATGAATGAGTTTATTTTTAAATTATACAGGTATTGGAAGACCTATTGTTAGGAGTGTTCATTGCCGGTCTAGACGGTCTAAATTGCTAATTCAGAAGCCAATCCGAATGTACAGTTTAGCTAGTTTACTAATTCGTGCGATTTGAGTTGGTCGATTCAAACTGGACAGACCGCACCTACATTTTTTATGCCGGTTTGGGCGGTTTATGCTGTTTGAAAACTTACAAAATTTGAATTAATACAACATCAGCTAAGCTCATATCATAATCATACTTCATCTAAAATATAAAGTCCAAATAAAAAATGAAAGCATAACATAGTTTGCAACCAAATCGAAAGTCCTAGTAAACTTAAACTTTAGTTACAACTTATGACCTAATCAAAATTAAAAAGCAAACTTAAAGTTTTTAATATTAAACACATTATAATAACAAGGCTTAAAATATAAAATATCATAAGAGTCCTAAGTAACATAGTATTAAATGAGCTAAGAGTAATTAGTACTCAATTATAATGAATGAGCTTAAATTTTTAACTATTAATATACATATATATTTTTTTAAAAAATACATATACAAACTTACTGGCCGGTTCGGTTTGAATCCGACCGAATTTATCCAAAACCGAGAATCGAACTAGCTAAGTCGATTTTTATATTTTCTAATCCGTAACTGATTATTTAAGAAGGGAAACCGCATGGTTCCATGCAATTTGGACTGAATTGGGTGGTTTTCACGGTTTGACAGTTATTTTGAACACCCCTACCTATTGTAAATATATATACGTATTTCTCTAAAATTTTCTATCCGTATCCAATCAATGAATTGGATAAAATAAAACTGAAATGACAAATTTACCTTAAAAAAATGACGGAATCCAAACTGATCATTAATCAAAATAAAATAAATCCAAATTCAAACTAAGAACAAAATAAAATAATAAATTGTTTAAATTTAATCATGCTTTTGAATAAGAGCAATTTCACGTTTCATTGCTCTTTGAGCCTTTGTTTGGAATTTTGATTTTTTTATAGAAAGAAAAAAAATCAATTAATTATGTTTTCTCTTATTTAGATTCGGACAAAAAATGATAAAAGTTTTTTTTTAAAGAAAGTAAGAGTTAGACTTGATATCATTCTTTTAATGTAGAATTTTGATAAATTAATTAGGAAAGAAAAAGTTTCAAATTAAAGTTATCAAATATTTTAAGAGAATATTTTTCTCTTTCTTTCTCCTTATTTTTTCCTCATAACTTTTCTTTTTCTTTTTCACCAAAAAATCCAAGTTCCAAACACAATCTAAAACAAATTATATCATTTTTCTTTCAATTTCCCGCAACCTAACTTCACAGAGAAATGTATAAATTTGATAAGCATAAAAAATTTAGGAAAATTTTTAATTTGACATTTCGAAAAAAGCATGAATTTTTGTCTCCAAAAGGATTAATTGCACAAATGATCCTTGAAGTATCCAATCTGTGGTAATTTGGCCCTCAAAGTTTCAATTGCAGTAATTAAGCCCATAAATTTTTCAATTTGTAGCAATTTGATCCCTAAATTATCTAAATTGTAATATACTATTAAATTTTTGACTAAAAATACACGTGGGGAGCACATGGTAGTATTTGAAAATTGAAAGTGAATTTGGAAAGTAATTTAGAAATTTCAAGCATAGAAATGAACAATCATAGAAAAATTTTCTCTATATTTGTAGTTTCAAGAACCCTAAAAATGTGAAAAATACGTCTTTCATTTTCTCTAAATCATTTTGTATAATTTATTTAAATTTAAATACACTTTCAGATGCTATAATGTCCTCCTCACATGTGTTTTTGGTCAAAAATTTAATAACAAAGTTCAATGTAGACAATCTAAGGACCAAATTGTCTTATATTATAAAATTTAAGGACTATATTGCTATAATTAAAACTTTGAGGATAAAATTGCAATAAGTTGCATAGTTCACGGACCATTTGTGCCACAAATCCGAAAAAAGAAAAAAAAAGAGTTTTAACCAACTACAGAAAGAGAAATTTGAGGAGGCTAGTATAGCCAGGAACAATAAATTAATAATATATTAAACAAACTTGATGTATTTTGCAAAAAAAGTCGTGCTCACTTTCATTTCACAAATCCCAAGTGTACGATTAGGTAATTAAATAATAGACTATATTAATTCATGTGTATAATTTTGTATAATTTAGGTTCAACTAGAGCTTAGTTTAGACAGAGATAGGGTATGAGGGTTAGAGAGAGAAAGAGATAGAGATAGAGAGAGAGGGGTCAAATCGAGTGGCGAAGGGTTGGCTTCTTCTTTTATATAATTTTTTTTTTTTTTGTGTGTGGTGGTGGGAGTGGTGGTGGTGATATTAGCCCAAAGAGGGTTTCAGACAAAAGAAAATCTAGAGAGAGAAAAGAGAAAGAGGAGAGAGAAAGAGAAGCCCTGAAAGCTTGAAGATAATACTGGAGAGAGTCTGTAGCTCGAAACCCAATAAAAGCCCCCATCTTTGATTTTCCTTCTCTCTTCTCAGACTCGTCTGAATTTTTATTTCTTTTATAGCTCAATCACAGTCGATGGATCCGTTCGATTTGGTTCGAAAAGGTTTGGATTATTTACATTTCTCACTGGATCTTTCAGATTCTTTGTGGATTTTTTTTTTGGGGGTATGATTCTCTTGAATTTTAGGGCTTTTTCTTTGTTAAAAATCAATCGAGATCTGTAGCTTGAATTATGTTTGGTTCTGATTTTTGGTTAATTCTTGCTTTGGTTTTACTTAATTGTTCATTTATTGCGGTGGATAATAAGTAATTGCGATGAAAAATGTGTTTTTTTTTTTTTAGTGTGTTAATTTGGTTAGGGTTTGATTTAACGAGCTTAATTTCAGTTGCTAATTGAGAATTTTGGGAGTTGATTCGGGTTTGAAATGGCTTATTGTATGTTGTTAGATTCTTAGTCAATGGGTTTATTTAAGGTGTGACAGAACTGGGTAAAGCTGTTTAAAGTTGTTGTCTTTTGTAATGTTGGATTGGGGTTATATATAGCCTTTGACAATATTGGGACTTAGATGAAAAAATGGTGGGCTTTATTTATTTTTTTATTTTTTGGGTGATTGAGAAATAATTTTTTAGGCCTGTTTAATTTAAAATAATCTATATATGCAGTTCTTACTATTTTAACGCTCCTAGTGTGAATTTGTTTCTTCTGAATGTCTCTGTGAAAATATGTATTGTTATTACCGCAGTTTACTGCATATGACATGAGTCTTTTGACTAAATATGGGTCAAGGAATAGACCAATTTCGTATGTTTAGATGCTTTGTAAAGGTAAATTTTTGGTTAATTGACTAATTGCCATTTTATGTTTTACAGGGTTTGGGTGAAGCTTAATGAAATCTGAGTTATTCTATCATCTAGCATTAGTGTTTTTTTATTTTTATTTTTCTATCCCAGTAAATAATGAGCTTATCCAAGAAAGGAGTCTATACGTCCGAGGCAAAGCTAAGCAATACGAGTAAGGTAACAAGGCTAAATCCAAATGCCGCGGAATTTGTTCCTTCTGGCCTGAGATCTTCATCATCTGGAAGCGCCAGTACAGCAAATGCATCATCTATATTTTCTTCTTCTGGGAGTTTAGGGAAAGCGGTGCTAGATCGATCAGAGTCATCTGTCTCGAATAACTCTGATGAAGAGGCTCATCAATACTGGCGTCGCCAGCTCCCTGATGATATTACCCCTGATTTCAAGGTCATGGGAGAAGATGAATCACAAGGCCTTGGAAAACTCACTTTAGCAGGCTTGTCCTTACATGATGAAAGTGAAGCAACCAGGTTTTCTCCTTCCACAGGCAGTGGATATCTATTGAATGAGACACACGTTAATGGTAATAACTTTTCCGAAAAGTTAAGAATTTCTGGTTTGGGTTATGGTGAAGATCTATCGTCGGCCAGTTTCCTGCAAATGTCAACTCAGCCTTGGGATAAGCAAATTCTAAATAGTAATCAGCTTGTTAGCAATGGTCAGGAAGGACCTTATGATGGCGTTTCTCGGCATGGGTTTATGAATGAAATGTTGGGCGAACATGCAATTCTGGAAGACACTGATATTAATCCTGTGGAGTTTTTGGCTTCACAGTTTCCTGGCTTTGCGGCAGAAAGCCTTGCAGAGGTTTATTTTGCTAATGCATGTGACCTAAACCTGACTATTGAAATGTTAATCCAGTTAGAGGTATAAATGATTGTCTGTCAATGTTTTTCCTATTAGAATTGAGCTGGCTTGCGTCTTTCTTAATTGTCAGTGACTAATCTTTCAACAATGAATATATATATATATTATTCCTGATTCCAGCCTCCTAATTACTAGAGTTCTCTCCCTTTTCACACACAAACATGACCATATCTTGCATTATTGTTGAGTACATGAGGCAGTTAGTGATTTCGCTTAAATCCTAGGTTTGGTTGGATTCTAAGTGTGGGGAGCACTATCTCTTATGCCTTATTTTGGCAGGGAAGTGCTGGCTTGCTGTAGAGTTTTGAGCTGACCCTAATGCAACTGCGGTCTTTCGTGTATCCTGCGGGTTCTTAAGCATTGTCGCATGATACGAGGGTTTAGAGATTTTATTTCTTTCACGTCTATCATCCATTTTCTGGTGCTAATAATGATCGTCTCCTTTTCTATTTGTGTTCTGTGAATGTTTTTCATGGGTAACGTGGGACAGTGGTCTTTGCTGTAGAACTGTGTTTTGTTTTGTATATATGTATATATACTTTTTTTTGGTATGTACTGGATTTTTATGGTAGTTTATTGGAGACTCGATGCTAGTTTCATTATTGTGAATATCTCCTAAGTCATCTTATGTGTAGGGTATATGACTGTAAACTTTATCTGAATTGTAGCATCAAGTCGATACTGGCTTCAATCAAAATCTGAGCTCCAAGACCTTATCTGCCCCCAATCTCAGTGCAATGGACTTTCCTGCACTTAGTCCAACAGATGGTCAGAATGATCCTCGAAAATATGCTGGAGATGAACTCCAGCAAAATGTCAATCCATATCGGTCTTCTGACAAGGATAACATGCTTTTATTCAAGTCCAGCTCTTCCATTCCATCAAGAGGTGGTGTAGATTTTGCTTCAGCTGTCAGGAAATTGGCTGCTCAGGATTCTGGTGTGTGGAAGTATGAGCGGAATAGTTCTACAGATGCTGCTATTGGCTCAAGTAGAAGTGCCCATGCTTTAACAAGTAATTACAGCAGTGGGCATGGAAGAGGCACCTATGGTGACAGGTTGCAATCACGTGGCTCTGCTAGGGCTGCTCCTGTTTGGCTCGAAACTGGAGATGCTGTTGGTAATGTTCCTTTGGACAACCAAATTACTTGTGTTTATGTGCCTTTTGATGTGGAAAGATATCTTCTAGATTTGTATTTGCTTTAACAATGTTGAGATGACAGCAAATATGTATTCCGAGCGAAGGGAGGAAGCTCGTGACCATGCACGACTGCGTAATGCATATTTTGAGCAGGTTTGTTCTGATCGCATGTCAAAATTGTCTTTGGCTAGAAATGTTGCTTTTCTTTTCTCTCTTGACATCATGACGCTGGATAAATTAAAACATTAGATGGCATACAAAATTGGTGGAACAGATACGGAGGTCTAATGTTAAAAATTATGATATTTGATAAAAAATTACAACTTTTAAATTGGTTTACGAAAATGAATTTACAGCTTCTGCTTTTCTTTTCTTTCAAATTCTAATCCTTAAGATAAACGGAAGGTGTTCTTTTTCCTCCTAATAACCTTTTCAATATACAGTTTGACTAATTTTGAGTTGAGCATAAAAGCACATTATGTAGTCTGCTTTAGGAACAACTGTAATTAACGTGACAGGCATGGACTTATCACATTGATTATTCTAGAGCTTGCTTGTATTTGATCAATGAGTGTTGGTAAGTGTGCTTTCCCTAATATAATGCTTGTGTGCCCCTGCAGTTGATCACTTATTAGGTTTTCATATGATGCAATTGTATGCTGGCTGAGTTAAACTATTATTAATTAGTTCATACTTCATTCCAATTGTACTAATCTTTCATAATCAAGTTAGCTTAGTTACTCAATTTTTCTTCAAAACAGGCACGCCAAGCGTACCTTGTTGGTAATAAAGCTCTAGCAAAGGAGCTGAGTGTTAAAGGGCAACTGTACAACATGCGAATGAAGGAAGCTCATGGAAAAGCTCAAGAATCTATATATCGTCTGAGGTCTGTTGTCCTCTGCTGCTCCTTTTTGCCTGGTGTTAACTGTTTCAATGGTTTACCCATTACTGATTTCAGGATTTATGAAATTTGTTTTGTCATCATCTGTCATCAACCTGTCCATCTGTGAAGGGGACAATTAGACGTTTTTTGGCTAATTAGTTAGCATTTCTCTCTTACCTCTCTTGGGCGAGATTCTTGAGAGCAGACTGTTGTAAACTTGTCCGCTAACTATTTTGTTCACCCCTGTAAATTCAACCAAGTTCTCTCTCTCCCTTTCTGTCTACATTTCCCTCTCGTTCTTGTCAGAATGCTTCTTTGAAAGCACCATAAGTGCTGTCCGTGCTGCATCTACCTGACCTGTCACAGGCATAATGAAAGTAGGTTTGCATTTTCTTACAAAGTCCGTGTGTGATGGCAGACTGCGAAAGTGGACTATTTGACATTCATTGCAATATTATGTATAATAGTAAGTAGATTGTTTCATTTTCTCTGCTCTTTTGCTGTTTTTCCCAATTGCAAACAGGAACCCGGTTGCTCCAGAGATGCAGGGCAATGGTAGAGGACACGAGAGGATGATCGACCTGCATGGACTGCATGTAAGTGAAGCTATTCATGTTCTGAAACACGAACTGTCAGTGCTGAGAAGCACCGCTAGGGCTGCGGAGCAGCGTCTGCAGGTTTATGTATGTGTTGGAACAGGGCATCATACTAGGGGCTCCCGCACTCCTGCAAGACTTCCGATTGCTGTACAGAGATATCTTCTTGAAGAGGAGGGCCTTGATTACTCCGAGCCGCAGCCAGGGCTGCTTCGAGTTGTGATATGAGTCAAGGAAGGAGATGAGTGTAAGGTATAGGAGTTTTTTTGACACAGCAAAATCAATGAAGTCATTGTTATCATAGTCATTCTTGTATCTGTATACAGGAGGAAACGAAGATTAGTTCAAATCCTAAAAAAAAAAAAAAAAAGGAAAAAAAGGGGAAAAAAATGATGAAAAAGCTGGGAAGTTAGACAGGAAGCGAAGAAAAGAGCAGAAAATTGGAAGCACAAGTGTATCATTAAAAGTTTTAACTGGTTGACTGTAGCATTACATTTCGGTAGCCCAGAGAGTTCCTACATCGTTGGATCTCTTGCAACCTTTTTCTACTTGTTAATTCTGTACCTTAATTTTTTTTGTCCTTGTTATATTCCTTTTTTCTGATTTTCAGATGTAATTGATAGAATTTAATTGCATGATAGAACAGTCACCTTTTGGATTACATCCTCCCTCCAAATTGTATGTATGAAAAGGAAACTCGCGTGTATTTCCACTTGCTCGAGGGTTGCACAACAAAATGTTGATACTGACGATTTGTTACAAGAGATGAGCGAGGTAAAATAAAGTTACAATGGATACTGTAAAATAGAAGGGCCATGTCGAAGCACTTTTAAAACCATTTTGAGTAGTTCATTCAGCTTGAACCATTTGAGAGTGTGACAAAGATCATGCCTTTCGAGAGATAAAAATAATAGGAGAAGAAATTCGAGTTGGGAAAAACACATGAAGTCGTTTTGGATATGGGACACTGATGCATTGAGAGAGCTTTTTTCTGGAAGAGTGAGTTTATATGAACACAACTACACATGAAGCGATAAAGTAATAAAGAATAATGAAAATAAATAACTGAACCCTCGTACTAAGCAAAACAAGAGGGACCAAGC
>JXTC01000355.1:7213-19115 GCA_002914845.1 Trema orientale
CGCGCGTTGGTTCACGGACCAAAATCCACACCAACAGATAAGATTACAGTCTCAAATCTGATAGACTAATAGGATTATGAGCTTGGAGGAGTTTTGTCATCTCATTGTAACCTAGACTTAGATGGTTTCAATTATTTAAACCATGTCGTTGTCATCTTTTTCGTAGAATATTTTCAAAATTATATTTCACTGTCATTTTTCTTCTAAGTTCTAAGAAAAACCTATGTATTCTAAACCTTGAAACTATAAACTAATCAATCTGCGAAAAATAGGGAGCCACCTTATTTTCACATTCAAAAACTGTTGGGGGAGTTACTTCTTTCAGATCCCTACTTAAGTAGCTATCCATATCGTTGCAAGATATTAGTAAATCTAAAAAAAAACACACTAGAATGTCATTAAATTAACTATGGAATTCTGAATTATACATTTCAACTTTAAACTCGAATCTTAGTAAAATCTATTTGATAGAAAAATGAATGGATGAAATTATTTTGATTTCATTATTTGTACATTAGAGTGTTAGAGTTGGTGACTCGAATTCTGTTTGTCCTAGTCCGAAAGCTTCACAGTGCAACATATGTCGCATTTTTGTAATTGAAATTTTTTTTGAGATCTGCGGTGGAAGCGGAAAGACTGGGCCGATAGGATTTATTAGATCGTTTTTTGTCCATATACATATGTATTTTAGGGTTTCAGGATTCTATATATTTTAGCTTTGATCGTGTAATATTCTACCTTCTATACCTTATTTTTGACTCAATGAAATTTCTTTCTCTACCAGTAGTTTTCGATTAGGATTTTTCACTTAAATCTATGTGTTCTTGGTTTTTTTTTTTTTTTTTCATTCTTTTGTCGATTATCATTCGTTAATTCTTAACACAGTATAATATATGTATATCTCATTAATGTATAAGTATGGAAAGCTATGGTTCCTGAGCTTTCCTATTAATAAAGGAATTTTCTATGCCTATAAAAACTATGTGTAACTATTTTCTCAAGGGCTAGTAGTTAAGGATATTGAGCAGAGTAACTCTGGTTTTGATCAAATGCCTATACAGGCTCTCAACTGCTTCTTCAAGATCTTGAATGCATAACTACAACTTTTGAAGCCAGTGTTGTGCCTTCTCTTTAAGAGTGCTATCTAATTTCTTCACTTTCTGACTGATGAGCAAGTTCAATGCAGCATCAGTGCTTGCAAATTCATTTACTTCGTTAACATTATCGCAAGCTACTTTTTTTGTGTTCACCATCTTGGTGGCTAACATCCAGCTGCTTAGCTTTGATTGTGACTGTGGCCCGGAGATGAAGGAAAGTAATGACTGAAAGACAGTGAAAGTGATTGATTCAACATCTCTCAATACTCTAAAGATTTCTACAGTCTCTTGGTCCTTATTAAGGGGATTGAAGCTGCATCTATTTTCCATAGCCTTGTGGAGTGCCTTCTTCACTAGTTTCCTAGAGACTAAGAATTTCTTAACCTCACTTGTGAGCTCTATTTCACCACTTTGTCTTCTGCACATAATTGACTGAAGTTCTTATGTGGATTCCTTAGTTTGACAAGGCATCCTTGACAATGTTGCATACATTCAAGACTCTAAGAGATCTATCCAAAATCTTATCAAGAAATGTCTCGTTCTTCTGTTTGGGCAATGATTGTTGATTAAGAGATGGCCACAAAGCAGCATATCAACATAATCATGGAGATCTTAAAGGCTGCTTAGTTTAGAGGCTACCGACCTAGATGATGAAGAGGCCACCGCTTCGGAAGATCTCAATCTACACAACTACTCATCAAACTTGGGAATTAAAGGGTGTTACCTAGAGGGCAAGCTATTTGAGTAAACGTGGTAAGCTGTCATTTTCATTTCCTACCAAAGGAAAGGAGTATAGCTTGATATGTAGTTGTTGAACGTTAAATCTGATTGGAGTTTGTTTGCTTTCCTTTGCCATCTATCATTCGTATATATACTCAGATGGTAAGGGAGAGACAAGAGCAATCTCATCCTCATCAATACATAATGAGCCTAACATGAATGTGATTTGGATTGTTGATGTTTATGGTATGTCTCCCCACCACCAGGTTCGCTTCTGGTTATCAATAATACTAAAATTGCTTCTGGTTATCAATAATACTAAAATTCTATAATTTTAGACGTGTATCTCTCATTTGGGAGCATATACCTTATGAACAATTCACAATGAGCAATTAAACTTCAATTAATGCACAAGTGGCGTTGAAAGCACCATGTTGGAAATAAGATAGAGGCAATGGCCATTACATCTGGATCAACATACATCCTATTATACACAGAAACACCGATATGGAATAGTAACTATGTGAACAGTACTATATACGTGAATAATGACGTATACATGAATAGTAATGTACGCGTAAATAGTACCATAAACATAAATAGTGATGTATATATGAATAGTAACGTACTCTTGTTACTGATATAGTGAAATAACACAGACAAATATGACACAAAGATTTTAACATAATTCAGCTATGTATGATAGCCTACGTCCACGGCTGGAGAGCAGAGAGAAAATTCTACTATAACAAAGAAGAATATTACAAGAGCCACTGATAAATATCACTCATAACCTAAAGCCCATTTATATCCCCGAGTACTTTCACCCAAAACTTCTCTTAGAACCCAATACTTACTTTCTTTTAAAAAAGACACTCTTTTTTCTTGACACAAGAGAAAATAGAGAAATATATTGAAAAAGGAACTCCTAGTTTAGCTTGGAGTAAGGTCTGCTCACTGTACTCTTTTTGCTTGCTTGAATGGACGAGGATGAAGCGGTTTTTATAGCTGAAGTCTCCCCTCTTAATTCTCCGTTGAGCCTGATGCTGCCAAGCTGCATTTAATGCAACCAAATTTAGTGCTAAAATGAATTGCAGCGCCTCATTCGGTGCCAAATTACGGCTAAAGGAAATTAAAATTTCATTTTTTCAGTGATAAAGTCTTCATTTGTGGCCCTCCCTCTTTTTTTTTTCTTCTTTCTTTCTTTTCGTCCACTGAGTCCACCTACTCTTTTGTTTTCTTTTTTTTTTTTTTAATAAATTTGTTTGTCTTTTAGCCATCAATCAACAAATCTCCACCTTGGCTAAAAGACTTTTGCAGCTTTTCGTTTGCTGCTCTCCTTTTTGAAGTTTTATCTATTGGAAACATTAATCAAGTCTAGATAATGCCTAAACTTAATTGTTGGAACTGGCTTGGTAACTATATTTGCTGTAGAGACCTTCACAATCTTAATAGCACCTTGTGCAACTACATTTCGAATGAAATACTTCGTGATGTCTATATGTTTGGTGTGCTCATGATACATCTGATTCTTAGTCAGATGTATGGCACTTTGGTTGTCATAATAGACTATTGTATCTGTCGCTTGTAATCCCAATTCACTGACCAAACTCTAAAGCTAAATAGCTTCTTTCACTACTTCTGTAACTGCGATGTACTCTGCCTCGGTGGTTGACATAGCAACGATTGACTGCAATGTTGCTTTCCAGCTTACAGTATATCCATAGAAAGTGAAAACATAACCTATCAAGGATCTTCTCTTGTCTAGATCTCTAGCATAATCTGAATTCACATATCCGACAACACTTCTTGTGATATCATTGTGTTTCCCATAAACCAAACCAATATCAATAGTACCCTTCAAGTAGCGCAAAATCCATTTCACCATCTGAAAATAGATTTTTTTTGAATTTCCCATGTATCTGCTTACCACACTCACAGCATGTGAAATATCTGGCCTAGTACAAACCATAGCATATATGATACTACCAACTGCACTAGCATAAAGAACATGGGACATGTGCTCTACCTCCTCCTCAATTTGTGGTGATAATGTTGTTGAGAGTTTGAAATGAGCTGCTAATAGAGTACTAACAGGTTTTGAGCCTTGCATTCCAAAGCGTTCCAAAACCTTCTCAATGTACTTCTTCTGTGATAGAAAGAGCGTCCCTGCTTTTCTATCCCTGTGAATCTCTATTCTCAGAATTTTCTTTGTAGCTCCTAGATCCTTCATTTCGAATTCTCCACTTAATTGAGCTTTTAGACTTTTGATTTCAGACATGTTTTGCCAGGTAATCAATATATCATCAACATACAAGAGCAAATAAATGAATGACTCATCCATGAGTTTTTTGTAGTACACACAACTATCATACTCACTCTTGCAGTAGCCATTTCCAAGCATGAAAGTATCAAACCGCTTGTGCCACTATCTAGGGGACTATTTCAGGACGTATAAAGATTTCTTCAATAAACAAACATGATCTTCCCTTTCTTGGATCTCAAATCCCTCAGCTTACTTCATATAGATTTGTTTCTCCAGCTCACCATGCAAGAATGCTATCTTGACATCTAACTGCTCAAGTTATAGATTAAATTAATCTACAATGGCAAGTAAGATGTGAATGGAGCTATTTTTTACCACAGGAGAGAAGACTTTATTGAAATCAATACCTTCTCTCTGTTAAAATCTTTAGCCACCGTTGGGCTTTGAATCTTGCATCTTCAACTCCAGGGATTCTTTCCTTCTTCTTGAAGACCCATTTGCTTCTAATAATTTTCTGATTCTTTGGTCGCTCAACAATTTTCCAAGTATGATTCTTGTGGAGAGATTCAATCTCCTCTGTCATTGTAACAGTCCACTAGGCAGCTTCTTTGTTGTTGATAGCTTCTTGACATGACTGAGACTCGTAATTGTCGATATTATCAGCAATATTTAGAGCATATGATACAAGATCTGCATAACCATATCTCGAAAGAGGTTTTATCTCTCTTCTTTGCCTATCTCTAGCCAACTGATAATGCTGCAATTATTGTGTGTCTGTCTCCTCAAGTGTGTGTTGCTCTTCTTCATCTTCTTGATCTAGTGAGGTTTCTTCAAAAGGCTCCACCTCAAGCTCCACCTCAAGCTCCACCTTCTTTCTGGTAATACCATTTTTTTTATTTCCTGATAACTCCACCTGAGACTTAAACATCTCAGCTTCATTGAAACTCACTTATCTACTAATGATGTATTTCTTTGTATTTGGACACCATAACTTGTATCCTTTTACTCTCTCAGGATACCCAAGGAAAATACACTTATTTGCCTTTGACTCAAGTTTGCCTTCGTTCACATGAGCATTAGGAGGACAACTAAAAATTTTCAAATTTTCATAATTAGCCGAAGTACCTGACCACATTTCTTCAGGAGTCTTGAAACCGATTGCCGAAGATAGGCATCTATTAATCAAGTAATAAGTTGTGTTAACAACTTTAGCTCAGAACTCTCTTGTTAGCCCAGCATTAGAAATCATACACATTGCTCTCTCCAATAGAGTTCTTTTTATCCATTCTGCAAGTCCGTTCTATTGTGGAGTGTGTTTCACAGTACGGTATTTGACGATACCGTAATCCTTACAGAACTTATTAAATTCCCCTCTATAAAACTCCAAGCCGTTTTCTGTTCTCAGTCGCTTGATCTGCTTTTCAATCAAGACTTTCCACTACTTGAACTTGATAAAAACTTCATCTTTATGCTTTAAAATATATATCTAAACCTTCCTTGAATAATCATCAATGAAAGTTAGCATATATATACCATTACAATGAGAGGGAACTCGAGAAAGACCCTATAGATTGAATAGATATAATCCACCATGCCTTTAGTCCTGCGAACAACAGTATTAAACTTCACTCGACACTGATTTCTGAATATATAGTATTCACAGAAGTCTAATTTCCCTGTTCTTTGGCTGTAAAGTAGCTTATGCTTACTGAGCTCAGACAACCCCCACTCGCTAATATGTCCTAACTGTATATGCTATAGTTTAGTGACAATAGAATCTGACATTGATGAGACTGCAGCAGCACCTGTCACTGTACTTCCTTGTTAGATATAGATGCCACTTGTTTTTTTGCCTTTCATCATAATTAGAGCACCTTTTGAGACCTGTATAACTCCACCTTCAGTTTTGAAGTTACAACTAGTTGAGTCGAGTGTACTTAAGAAAATTAAGTTCTTCTTCAATTCTGGAACATGCTTGACATCCATCAACATCTTCACAATTCTATCAAACATCTTGATTCGTATTGTGCTGATACCGACCACCGTACAGGCTGCATTATTTCCTATAAGGACCTTTCCCCCATCTATGGATTGGTAAGTGATAAACTAATTCTTGTTGGGACACATATGGTATGAGCACCTTGAGTCAAGAACTTACTCATCACCTGAGTTGGTAACTGAAACTGAAAGAATATCTGTACTATCATAGCCATCTGCTATAGCTATATCTCTAGAATCTGAACTTGTCTCCTTTCCTTTGCCTTTACACTCCGAAAAATCTCTTTTGAAATGCCCTTCCTTATGACAATGAAAACACTTTTGCTTAATAGATTTAGATTTCGATCTTGATTTAGATATGGATCTACCTCTACTACTGGTGGAAGCTCTCTTTTCTCTTGTGATTAGACCTTCCACTGAGCCTTCTGATCTACTTTCTGATACCTTTTTCTTCAACTCTTTCGAGTTCAACACTGCTTTAGCCTCTTCCATGGTAAGAGTTTCCCTGCTGTACATCATGGTATCGATGAAGTGCTCATAGGAATTTGATAAGGAACACAACAGAATAATGGCCTGATCTTCATCATCAATTTTGATATCTATATTTCTCAAGTCAAGGATAATTTTATTAAAATTATCCAAGTTCTCTTTAATGGACTTAACCTCCTACATTTGAAGAGTCTATAATCTTTTCTTCAAATAAAGTCAGTTGGTGAGTGACTTGGTAATGTATAAGCTTTCCAACTTCAACCATAATTTCGCAGCAATATTTTCTATAGAAACTTCCCGCAAAACCTCATCTTTTAAGCTCAATAAAATCGTACTATATGCTTTCTCTGAAGTCTCATTCTTGTCCTTGTCTGACATAGATATCGGTAGAGCATCCCTACCCTTCAAGGCTTTCACCAAACCTTGGTGTACCAGTAGAGCCCGCATCTTCACCCGCCATAGACTGAAATCATTTTCACCTCTACATCAAATTTAGCAATAGCCATAACCTTGCTCTAATACCAGTTTATTGTGCATGGAAACACCGATGTGGAATAGTAACTATGTGAACAATATTATATATGTAAATAGTGATGTATACATGAACAACAATATATGCGTAAACAGTACCGTAAACGTGAATGATGACATATATATGAATAGTAACATACTCTTATTACTGATATAGTGAAATAACACAGACAAATATGATACAAAGATTTTAACGTGGTTCAGCTAATATATATGATAGCCTACGTCATGGCTGGAGGGCAGTAAGAAAATTTCACTATGACAAAAGGGAATATTACAAGAGCTACTGACAAATGTCACTCATAACCCAAAGCCTAATACACCCCAGAGTACTCTCACCCAAAACCCCTCTTAGAACCCAATACTTCCTTTCTCTTAAAAAAGGCACTTTCTCTTTTTTCTTGAACAAGAGAAAATCGAGAAATATATTGAAGAGGGAACTCCTAGTATAGCTTGGAGTTAAGTCTGCTCATTCTGCTCTTTCTGCTTGCTTGAATGGACGAGGATGAAGAGGTATTTATAGCTGAGGCCTCCCACCCAATTCTCCGTTGGGCCTGATGCTAGCAAGCTGCATTTAATGTAGCCGAATTCAGTGCCAAAATGAATTGCGGCGCCTCATTTGGTGCTGAATTGTGGCTAAAGTCTTCGTTTGTGGCTCTCCCTCTTTTTTCTTTTCTTCTCACTGAGTCCACCTACTCTTCTGTTTTCTTTTTTTTTTTTTTTTTTAAATCAATTTGTTTGTCTTTTAGCCATCAATCAACACCTCCACATGAGACACAGAGGCTGAATATACCGCTCATGCACAATATATGCATATAAATATAACAAGTAGACAGTAAACAATATTTTCTTCGTAAAAAAATTTGACATGTAATAATAAATTCCATAATAAAAAATGTTAGTTCTAATTCTCTATCCAACTTTCTTTATGTATCATTACCACAAGTACAACAAATCTCATACCGAAAAAAAAAAAGTAGTTAGTGATCGAGGCCGTTGGGTGCTTATTCATTGAATTGTAGAGGATATAAAATATTTTGATTTTAAGTTTTATTTAAAAAAGTTTTGATTTTAATTTTATTTAAGGGAGAAACCAGCAAGATCACATAATAGACTATGACAATATTATCAACGTGCATAATGCAGAAAAATATCTTGAAATTAGTGATCAGACGTGCTGATGATTCCATTTGCCTGCTAACAGTAAGGCAGCAATGTTGGTTTCTAAAGCATGTGAAATTCAGTGAAATTCAAGTCTAATTATTGAATCATAATTATTATGGCAATTAGTATTGATCATCTCCCTTCAAAGAACCGGAATCTCTACAGACTTTAACATTTGATTTTATTAATTTGCATATAGCCCATGTGACATCTAAACACAGAACGGTTCAAGTTGACACAACAAATTGCAATTTAGTTCTTTTAATTAACAAGTTCCGCCACAGTTAATTTTTTAAACTTTCACTTAATAATTATCCTTCAACGGTAAAGTATTGCAATTTCTTTCAAGTAAATCCATGATCAAGTAAAAAAACAAATTCTCTCAAAATAGAAGATAATAAAGAGATCGGAATAAAGATCTGGAATTGAGCAAAAGTAGTATAGTTTTACTATTAACGATATGTGCATGTATATCACATCATTTACAAAGTATATGTGGACATTTTCCATCTAGACTATCAAAATTTTGCAGGTATTTTCTCAGCTAATTGTTAAGGATGTTGAGAAGGGAAACTCTAGTTTTGATCAAACGCCTGAACAAGCATTCGAGTCTTTCTTCAAAGTCTTGAACGCACATTTCTAGATTTTGCATCTCTAGCATAGCCTGCTCGGTTTTGCTTGTCTCGTTACTCATGAGGCACTGCAGTGCAGCATCCACCTTTGCAAATTCGTTTACAACTTCTACGTCACAGCCAACTCTTTTGCTTTGCATAAGCTTGGAAACTAGAGACCAGCCACCAATCTTAGAATGGGTCTTTGGCCCAGATACAAAGCACAACAAGGACTCGAATGTGGAAAGACTGACAGCTTCCACCTCTCTCAAAAGACTAACCAAAGCTGTGATTTCACTATCCTTGGTGGATGGAGAAAATGAGGTTTTTGATTCAACACCTTTCAAACTCGCCAAGGCCTTTTGGATTGCCTTTTTCACCACTTTCCTTGAGGCTGAGTATTTCTTAATCTCACTCTCAAGGCTAATTTTTCTGCGCATGATTGAGTGAATTTCGCGTGCACATTCCTTTGTGTGTAAGACGGCATCCTTGGCTGTGCTGCAGACATCCAAGAGCCTAAGAGAGCCATCCACAAGTTCATCAACCCATTTCTCTTGGCGGCCTTGGGCAAAGGCTTGTTGAGTGAGGGGTAACTGAAGCAACTTCTCAACACAAAGGTGCAAATCCTCAAGACCGCCGAGTTTTTGGGCGATGGATGATGAAGTTGGATCAGAAGCCTTTCCTAATCTGATCAAGAGGTCATTGCACTCTTCAACAACTGGGTGTGATTTGGAGGGCAAGCTGTTTGAGCGAACATGGAAGTTGGATTTTGAGGCAGCCATTCTTTCCTAACTCAAGAAAGAGATATTGGCCTAAGAGTTTTGAATATGGAATTGATTGTTCATAAAATTTTTCCTTGCTTCCCTTGCCATCTACTATATGCATTTATATACCATAAGATGAGGGAGACACGAAGCATCTTCTTATTAAAATTATAAATACATAATAATAACAAATGCGATTCAGATTTGAATATAAACACTGTGGCAGCGATGTTCATGCAATGTTCCCTGCCCACCAATATCTCCAACTCATTTCCCATTTATATTAACTTGTATAAATCCTAACTACTGCATCTCTTTTCATGAGGCAATGCTAATACATATGTGATATTTTACATGTAACAACACGAGTGGCTTTTTTCGACAATTCTGAGCAATTATAATATGAGTCACATTAATATTTTTCGAATTTTTGTTGGAAAAACGGATGTATTTGTTGGACATGGTGCCCTGGTCACCTATGCTTGCACGTTTTAAGAAAACTAAATTATGTGAAGCAATGTGAGTGAGCAATAATTTAATGGTATGATACAGATCTTAATCACGATTGTCATGCAAGCGGAAGGCAAGATCTTCAATAACCATAAGACTTGAAGCATGCACCCTGTTTCCGTAATGAATTGGACTGTCCACAAAAGAGAAAAGAGAATTCCCATATTCCTCTCTCGGAGACAACACGAGACCTTCATATTTAACCAAAAGAAGTAAGTCGTTTCTCAAAAGAAACGACGGCTGAGGTTTACCAGACAAACGACATATCGTTGGTATTAAAAATGCCAAACTAAAAAGAAGTTGCATTTGATATCTAGTTTCTCATTTTGGCTAGAAGAAACGTATTTACTATTTAGCCTAAAAACAATAATTTATTTTTATTTTTTGGTCGAAAACACTCGAAAAAAGAAAATGAATACTTTTTTTTAATTTTTTTTTGAAAGAAAAAGAAATTGAACATTTAACAGAAGGATATTATTTAAAACGACCGCAAAATTGTAAACGGCAACCAGCATTTTTTTTTTTTGAATGCATCAAATGACAGAAAACTTTACGGGGAAACGAACGTTTTCTGTTTTTAAGTTTTTTTGTTTTGTTTTTATTTTTAAGGACAGGAAAATTAAAAAAAAAAAAGGAAAACTGAAACGACAATTTATCAAGAAAACGACAAACAAAAAAACACTCTCAATGGTAGAAGTATACGTCAAGGTTGGACGAGCAACAGATTTCAACCCTGTCTGACGTTTCTACCAATTTTTTTTTTTTTGAAAGATAATGTTTTTACTAATTTGAATTGAAAATTCTGAGAAATGATGTATATCCCGACAAATTCTCGGGATACATATAACTTGAATGACGTGTTATATGTAGGGATGGCAATATAATCCATGGTTACGGGTATCTGTGGTTATCCGATCCGAATGGGGAGGAGAAAAACCGCTCAAGAGGGGAAAATGACCGGGGCGGGGAATAACCGTACCGTTAATATGCGGGTATGGTGCGGGGACGGTATTAGTATAATCCGCACCGTACCCGCCCCGATATATATATTTACATAGAAAAATTATTATACATATAAATATCTATTTAATTTTACACTATCTATATTATTATATCTTTGGTAAAATAATAATTTTGGAGAGTTATATGTACTTATATATTTAAATTTTAGAGTTTAAAAATTATTAGTATATTGTTGTGTTTAATATTTTGTTGATTATGAAAAGGATTTAGTATTTTCATCTTAATTTTTTAATATTTTAATATTATCAATGGGTAATGGGTAACCGCGGTTTTCCCCGTTATCCATTGGTTAATACCCGCACCGTCCCCGCATCTAAAAGAATGGTTAATGGGGCGGGTATGGTATTGTGATTGACTTTCGGGGATGGGGATGGTAATTAAAAAACCGTCCCCGATCCGCCCCATTGCCATTCCTAGTTATATGCCACATCATTTTAGTATTACCGTGATTTTTCTATCAATTTATCTTTTTCCTTTTTCTTTTGGTAATCAATCAAAGCCCACCCATCTTCAAAGGTGGTCAATATAGATCTCAACCCCACCTAATTATGCCAAGGAAATTCCCTCTAAGGCCGCTCTTGACTTGTTGAACAATTTCAAGGACAAAACTTGGAATCTTAAGCCTTCTTGAATCAGAAAACGATATCGTTTTCTGAGAATCCTGATATATGTGAGGACCAACAAAGAAGTCTTGTCCTATCCCTTCTTCGTCTTCCGAATATCACTGCT
>JXTC01000355.1:30465-45711 GCA_002914845.1 Trema orientale
TAATATATAGTAATTTCAATAGATTACAAAAACTTAAATCTGGATTCAATAAATCAATTTATTTTTTCAAAATTCGTGAATTTCTTATCTACCTCAAAAGAAAATAGTAAAGCATGCATCTTGCTTTGTTTTTAAAATTAGAATAAATTTTTATTTTTATTTCATTATATTTGGTTATAAATCTTATTTCTTCCAAAAATTTTAATTGTCATTAATTTCTTATTCAACGTGTACTTTTTTAGTTGTGAAGTTAAGTTCCATTGATAAATTTTAATCAGATCAAAACACAATCACAGTTTACACATTTATTATCAAACTAATATACCCAAATGGAGTTGTCTTAAAAAATTTTAAATAATCTTGTTTGAAATAGATTATTTATTTTACGTTCTCAAACTTTTTATAATTTGATCAGTTTATATCTTCATAAATAATTAGAAAAAAAACCCAAAGAAAAAAGAGTCTAAAAATTTGAAGTTCAATTTAGTTTCAAGATCTTTTACTTTAAATTTATGAATTCACCTTAGATCCCAAAATTTGTTCGGTCTGTAACACAAAATAAAATACTTTCACGCTGTTGGTAATACAAAATGAAATACTTTCACTATGCTTGATAAAAAAAAAAATCTGTAACACAAAATAAAATACTTTCACGCTGTCGGTAACACAAAATGAAATACTTTCACTGTGCTAAATAAAGAAAAATATTACATATAACCGCTACGGGTGGAGTTCACATTTAACACCGCTGAAATATCAAATATAAAACTATTGGGCCTCACTCAAAATTGTTAGCCTAAAAGTACTTTTAGGCTTATGAACCATTACTTAAATATTAATAATCTTCCCAAAACATACCTAATATGAAACTTTGGTCGTTACAGAATATACCACTCACACGCATACATACGGAGACATAGAATTATTAGACAAATAAGAGCGAAAAAAAAAAAGTAGTACAATATGTGTAGGTTAAATTGTGGAGCACATATGTTATCTCACATGAACAGAGTAGAGATTAATAAAAAAAGGGTAACAATACGTTGTGCACGAGTAACGTACAGAGTTGGTCTCCACAGAGGGAGGCACGCTGGACAAGCCGAACCGAAAGGTCCATTGCTCTGCTCTCTTGGTAGTAGTGGAGGAGATGGTGTCATTTGCATTCGTGCGCTTCATATTTTAATACTTCATATGGTTTTTCCTTTCTTGTATATGTTGTAATTTATGTGAAGATACAATGGTGTAATTTTTTATTTTCTTTCGGAGTAAAATAAGATGGGTTGTGAGTTGGTGATCTGATGGTGAGGAGACAATGAACAAACATCACTGATATTAATGTTTTGATCCAAATCATAACTACTTATGTGGACATTGAATTGTGAAGAGGACGAAAGTACTTTATACCGAGGAAGATGACCAAAAAAAAAAGGTAAAATTTTAACAAAATTCAAATTATACGGCACGTACCGCATTATTCTCATTTCTAATAAAACAGAATTCTATTTGCCTCCCGTGCATTTTTATTCTGATGTCCTATGGTATTGTAGTACAGAAAACTGATAATCAGTGGTGCAGGGCATAATAATTGATATGCTAGAACAGATTACATGTAAAAAAATGTACTGAGTTCAGAAGTCATTTACAAGGCTAAAGCTTAACTTAGATCTTGAAGATTTGAAATGGCAAAGGGACCTTTAAATTTGCTAAGTGCTTGAAAATCTTCCCCTCAGTCTTACTTATAACTTAAGGTGCAAGATCAATAGCAGCCAATCTAAAAAGATAAGAATCATAGCAGGAAGAATGGTCCTGGCTCGACAGCAGGGCATTGTCAACTTTGAGCTGTTCAAACTCGGTTTGCACAATGGTGAACACCAGTCCTCCTTTGCAGCCTCATCACTCGTGCCATAAGAATTAGTTAGAAGCAATAATGGGGATTGTCCTGAATCATTGAAATCGGTGGAAAAGCCACTCGTGGTGCATGTATAATATCACAAGGCCTCATGAAGAGAGATACTCATAGATTTCTTCAAGCAAATAAAAATGGAGAAATGAGTTGGAGATACGGGTGGGCAGGGAACAGGGCTGTCACAGTAATAATTAGATCCAAATCTGAATTGATCACGTTATTGTGCACTGATATCTCAAGAATAAGATCAAGATGCTCCATGTCTCCTTCATATCCCTGTATATATAATGGAGAAGAAGGAAAACGAAGAAGCCAGGCAAAGTGCAGCAAGAACCAATTGCGGATTCAACTTTAAGGCCATCCCACCCCTTCTCTGAGAAACAAAACTCCAATGGCTGACTCCAAATCCCAATATCATGTTCGTTCAAACAGCTTCCCAACCAAACCACACCCGCTTTTCCAACAATGCGAAGAGCACTTGTGCAGATTAGGAGCTTCAAACGCAACTTCATCATCTTCAATAAGCCACAAACTCAGTGGCCTTGAGGATTTGCACGACTGCGTTGAGAAGTTGCTTCAGTTACCCCTCACTCAACAAGCCCTTGTGAAAGGTCGCCAAGAGAAGTGGGTTGACCAAGTGGTGGACGGTTCTCTGAGGCTCTTGGACATGTGCAGTGCAGCCAAAGACGCCGTATTGCACACCAAGGAATGCGCACGCGAAATCCAGTCAACCATGCGAAGAAGGCGTGCGGCTGAAGCTAGTCTCGAAAACGAGATTAGGAAATACTCTGCCTCTAGAAAAGTGGTGAAGAAGGCAATCCATAAGGCCTTGGGGAGCTTAAAGGGTGTCGAATCAAGAACATCATCCTCTCCTTCGAACAAAGATGGCAGTGAGACTATGGCATTGTCTAGTGTGTTAAAAGAGGTAGAAAAAGCCACTCTTGCAGTGTTTGAGTCCTTACTGTCCTTTGTTTCTGGGACAAAGTCACAATCCAAATTGAGCAGCTGGTCCTTGATTTCAAAGCTGTTAATCCAAAGCAAAAGAGTTGGTTGCGAGGAAGAAGAACGAGTCGCGAATGAATTTGAAAAAGTGGACTCTGTATTGCAAATTCTCATTCAATGTTCAACCGGCAAATCTGATAAGTGCCCATTGAACAATGAGAATGTTCAAACTGACCTGCGAAATCTGGAGATTTGCATTCAAAATTTCGAAGAAAGACTCGAGCGTCTATTCAGGCGTTTGATCAAAACCCGAGTTTCCCTTCTCAACATCCTTAACAACTAGCTCATGGGCCTAGGGAGATTTACAAAAATACTTGTATATGAACATGTGTATACATACATACATATATGTGAATTTTTGTTTCAATACAAATTATATACAATTTTTTTTTTTCCACTTCAAAGTTGTTCTTTGTTGTTTTATTGTTCTTGTTCATAAAATTTACAAAATATTGTTTCCTGGGAGATTTTGTTAGAAGAACCAAAGTACTTGCAAGAAAGAGGATATGGCCGAGAATGCGAAAAAACAAAACCATAAAAAAACGTAAAAAATTAAAGATTTAAACGATGTAGTGATAAGCCTAATGCTTAATTTATTGAGGTGGAACATACATTGTAAAACTGTATCACCTTTTCTGTAAATGTGAGAGCTTGCATAGCCTCAAATTATCCAAATCCTTTCTTAAATTTCCTTTCCCAAACCAAACCAAACCTTAGAAGGACGACCAATGACAATCGCAACAAATACACCGTATTTTTTCGGAATCCAATTTTGGTCGCATTCTTTAGTGTATGTACGAGTTTAAAAGTTTATAGTTTGGAAAATGGAAGGGCGGTCCTAGTCAAAATACGACAGCATTCTTGACAACGACAATTATCGACTTAAAACGACAACTATTAAGAAAACACCGATTATAAACTACAAAATCAAGAACGACGTTGGCTTAAAAAACGACAAGAAGTGAGATTGAAGGCCATAAATAAGGGTCAAATGTTTTCAAAAAAAAAAATAAGGGTCAATTTCAGTTTTGGCCCTGGACTATAAGCCATTCTTGATTTGACCAATCAACTTTAAAATATATCTATTATGGCCCTTTTTTTTTTATAGGCTTCTTAACCAAATGGCCAAATTTTGGGTTCAAGTTTAAAAATAACCATTTTTCAAATACTATTAAAAAATGATTGAATTTATTAAAAAAGAAATTGCAAAATGCCCTAGTGAAAAAAATTTTACAAAATTTATTATCAGTTTATGAAAATTAATGATATATTGATAAACTTAATATACATATTGATATACGAACACATAATAATTGATATACTAAAATTGATACACTAATAAAATAAAAGTTGATATACTAATACATTCTAGTTTTACTAATAAAATAGATATACAAAAAATTGATCTACAACAAGATGGTCATTTTTCAAAAAATATAATAAAAACGAACAT
This sequence comes from Trema orientale, assembly GCA_002914845.1. NCBI lineage: Eukaryota > Viridiplantae > Streptophyta > Magnoliopsida > Rosales > Cannabaceae > Trema > Trema orientale. The sequence goes on from JXTC01000355.1 coordinate 34,827, forward strand.
TTATTAAATAAATCCAAAAAATGGCCATTTCTTAAATATGAGGTCAAAACTTTCTGTAAACGGGTGACTAAAAAAAATGACCCTTAAGTATTGCCATTTCTGCTTTTTTAATCATCTTCTTCGGTATGTGTAAAATTATATTTTTATATTTAAAATCTCTATAAATATCTATCATTCATATCCAAATTGACGAAAAACTTCCACTAAATATAGAATATGAATTGAGAATATATTATTCTATTGATAAATACATAAAATATATTGAAAATAACTTAAAACAATCAGCATAAATCATCAAATTTGGTTACACAAGGTAGAAATTTGTAGAGATTTCAAATATGAATGTATAATTTTGTACAATCTAAAAAATATGATTAAAATTGCATAAAAGCTTACATACTTTAGGATATTTTTTTCGCAATTAACCCTTTTATAAATGCTCTTTTTGTTTTTCATCTTAGTTTTGGCCATGAATTACGAAAGCTGAAAACTTCAAGGGGCAAAATTTGAGACAAAAAATATTGTTTAGGGGCCAATAGTGAAATTATAGGCTACAATAAATTATATACGACAATATACGAGGCAGATAATTGTTACTCGCGCGTGCAGATTGAAGTCCAAAATTGTCTTTCTCAGTTTTGTTCTTTCTTCTCTACCATTCTCTCTTATACTCATCTCTGATTTACCCATTTGCTGAGTTCGAGCTAAGTGTCAAATCTCATTCATATGTATAAATATATATTTTAAAATAAGAGTTTCATTTGATCTCTCATTTGTATTGTTTGTGACTCATTTTCTCTTTGACCAGATCATCACCGTGATATTTTATTCATTTGCCGCTCCAAAATGTTAGTTTCAAGCATTTTATTTAATGCCTCCCGTAAAATGATTAACAAACTATTTTGTACGTTGTAGTTGGTTACCTTATTACTTGCACTAAGTTAACATGTATACCATGTATGTCAATTTGGGGATCGTGGTCAGCCAAAATCACTAACAAGACAAAAATATCTTGATGAGTATGCAGTTGTTCTTAATTGGCTTTTCCTAATTCAATATTGATTGATTTCTGACTCAATAATAGAGAAACTGATTTCTAAATCAATAATGGAGAACCTGAAAAAAAAAGAAGAAGAAAAGAAAATGTAGCAAAACTCAATGCTGTCACCTTATTTTGCTTAAACTATTAGAGAGTATACAGTATAAGCATTTTCTAGGGAGTTCTTTACCTCTTGCTCCTGCTTTGTCCAATAATGAAGTTTAAAAAAATGTGTAGATGAGAAACAAAGGCTTGGTTTATTTTTCTCAGCAAAAGACAAAAGATGGGCATGTGCCTTTGTCCAATTTTGCACTTTCTTGGATTTTTCCACTTTTGGGTGAATCTATAGAAATCATTGTATGATCGTGAAAGATATATAGGTCCTTTTCAAATTATGTAGGTAGTTGATGGTTACATGTTCTCTTCTCATATCTTAGAAAGACTCATCAACTCAAGAAAAACAAATTGAGTGGATTATGTTTGATACATTGAATAAAACTCGAGTGAATAATGATTTGAGAAATCTTGGTGAAAGGATCTGTATTATGCAGTGAATATCTTTTTTCAATTATGTAGGTAGTTGAAGGTTACATGTTGTCTTCTCATATCTTAGAAAGACGCATCAACTCAAGAAAAACAAATTGAGTGGATTATGTTTAATACATTGAATAAAACTCGAGTGGATAATGATTTGAGAAATCTTGGTGAAAGGATCTGTATTCCAAATTAATCAAATGTTCAAGTTGTCTTATTTGCTAGTTGGTTGTGTTGTGTCTTATTCATGCATGTTTTCTCTAGCTAGATCAGGACCCTGTTTAGTACTCGAGTGTTCACAAAAGCGAGTTTAACGGGCTAAGTTAAGTGGTCATAAGAGATTTACTGCTATTCGCCCTTCACGAAGTATGTCGCTTGATTTGGTGGCTTTTAGTTTTGTGCATCAAAGTTCTTAGTCATTTTGTTTGGACATAATGATCGTTTTGTTCTCTATCAGGTCAAAATGTGCTCTACAAAAAGGGCTCAGAAATAAGAGACATGGTAAAAGGTATGGAAGACTCGAGTACTTTTGTCTGCAATATTGTTATTAATATTCATTTTTGTTCAATTTGTAGAAAGAAAAATCATAACTTATTAAGATCACGGTCTCTTTGGTACAGTTTTCATATACATATAATAAATGTAGATGCATGCACACGTGTGTTCGCAACCCTCTTGTCTTCCAGAGACGCAGGCGGCCAAGCTGGAAAGGAAGCATTTCATCGTCTTCTTAGGGTGTTTACAAAGCAATTTGCATATGTTAATCAAATAAGCAGGTCCTCTAATGAAGCGCTCCCACCACACGTGTAGCAACAACTAACTATATATGATAAGACAGATGCGTCATAAATATGGACAATAATGGCCACACTTTCCTTGAATATGGATAGAAACATGCCAAGCTCACTTATGTGTTCCACAAATATAGTATATAGCAACCTCTCGTGAAGAAAGATACAATAAGATTTTAACTGATTAATTTATTAGGGGTTATGAGTTGGTGACATGGTTTGGCAGGGAACATTGCATGAACATCGGTGTGATAGTGTTTAGATCCAAATCTGAATCTTGTTACTGCTCATTAATATTTGGATCAGACTAGATGCTTCATGTCTCCTTCTTTTGATTGTGTCTATATATATTGTGCAGATGGGAATGGAAAGCAAGCCAAAAGTGAGAAACTGATCAATTCCGCATTCAATCTTGAAGGCCATCGCTTCCTTGAGAAATAAGTAAAAGAAAATGGCTCCCTCCAAATCGCAGTACCATGTTCGCTCTAACAGCTTTCCCACCAGACCACACCCGCTTTTCCAACAATGCGACGAACATTTGTGCCAGTTAGGGGCTACTGATGCAACTTCTTCATCTTCGATAAGCCGGAAATTGAGTGGCCTTGAGGATTTGCACGATTCCGTTGAGAAGTTGTTTCAGTTACCCCTCACACAACAAGCCTTTATCCAAGGTCGCCAAGAGAAATGGGTTGACGAACTGGTGGACGGATCTCTTAGGATCTTGGATATGTGCAGCGCAGCCAAGGACGCTGTATTGCACACAAAGGAATGTGCACGAGAAGTTCAATCGATCATGCGCAGAAGACGAGGCGCTGAAGTTGGGCTTGCTGGTGAGATTACGAAGTACTTAGCCTCCAGGAAGGTGGTGAAAAAGGCTATCCGTAAGGCCCTGGAGAATATGAAGGCAGCTGTGAAATCTGCATCTTCTTCCTCCAACAAAGACAGTGCCGAAACCATGGCCTTGATTAGTGTTTTAAGAGAAGTAGAAGCAGTGACTCTTGCGGTGTTCGAGTCATTGTTGTGCTTTGTTTCTGGGCCAAAGGCACAAACCAGGCTAAGTGGCTGGTCTTTGGTTTCCAAGCTTGTGTACAAGAAAAAAGTTGGGTGTGACGAAGAAGAAACCGATACGAACGAATTTGTCAAGGTGGAGGAAGCATTGCAATGCCTCATGTGTCACGAGACCGGCAAGTTTGAGAACAGTTCACACATTGAGAATGCGCAAAACGAGCTTCAAAGTCTAGAGTCATGTGTTCAGGACTTTGAAGAAAGGCTAGAGCGGCTGTTCAGGCATTTAATCAAAACCAGAGTTTCCCTTCTCAACATTCTCAACTATTAGATGAGAAAGTATCATGTTATCCAACATGGAATCCAAAATTTTAATGTATTGGATATCAATTTTCATGTATAGTTGTACATGATTGCATATGTATATGAATTTATCTTCTAATGCAGTAAATTTACATGCTCTTTTGCTCAATCGTCTCCGTTCGTTTCTTCGGCTAAAATCTTTTATTTTCAAAGCTATCTATTGTTAATTAGGTACTCATGCATTTGCTTGGAAGTGAAAGTAATAATCCACAGATTCCATGCAGTTTTCCATTTCTTTTTGACCTGCATATCATCGCTTAAGGAGAGTTGAGTTCTAGAATTGAAATAATGGGGAGAGTAATTAATTTGACTAAATTGACCTTTCCTGATCAACTCAAAGCTAAATTCGCAAAGTTTTTCGGGTTCCAGATTTGACGTCAAGTGGGCTTTTTTTTTTTGGGAACTAAATCAAATATCAAGGCTGTATAGATTCCAGTTGTCTCAAGGAAGATTAACAAAACCAATATCAGCAATAAATACAATTCAATAATAGACTTGACTCGCATGCTTATGCAATGGAAGCCATGTTGATTGTCCTATGGTTAGGAGGCCAATAGAATCATTTAGCGTGCTTATTTCTTAAAAAAATTCTCATGTGAGTATTTTTCTATTCTATGTTATGCAACTTGAAGAGATTATGAACTATTATTGAGCGTGCTTATTTCTTAAAACCCTCTTGTGTGTATTTTTCTATTCTAAATAATGCAACTTAAAAAAAGATCTAGAACTATCATTGAACGTGCTTATTTCTTACTAATCTCGTATGGATATTTCTTTATTCTACATTATGCAAATTGATAAGATTATGAAGTCTTAGTCATACCTGCACGAATAATTTAATTATGACTATTCAATTATTAGTTCTATAATGCAAACTCCTGTTATGGATGAGAACTAGTCATGGTCTTCCTACGCCACCATGTGCTAATGACTGTCTGTTGGCAGTGGCACTAGTTGCAAATGGATCTAACTCTTGCTAGAGAATTTGACATGTAAACAGATCAAAGCTTTGGGCATTAATCTGTCTTTACCTAGCTAACTAACTAAAAGTTTCAAACAATATAAGCGTGGCATGTAAACATGAACGAAATCAGGCACTAAATAAGCAATTTTGTTACTTAAGATTGAGAATTGAGTTTCGAAAATAACTCCTCTGTTCTCTAGGAGCAGAGTGCTCTGTAATCAAACTAAAAACCAGTTTCCCTGGTCATATGTTGGAGCTAGAAATTTAGTTTCAATTGGTAGGAAAGTTAGGTAACTATTAAGCCACACACGTGGATTACATGAAAAACAATGGATGTCAAGTCTGTCAAGATTCCTGTTGTCTCAAACAAAACTATCAAATAACGAGAACCACATCGTGCCTTCCCTTGGGCTTAAATAATCTCTCGCACGGGTGCCTTCGGCAATTGCAAAGTCTGCTGTCTCTCTGGGGTGCAAATGTAGTTATTAGGCCTCGTGTTTTTCTATGCTATTTAAAGTCAGTTTGCTAATATATATATATATATATATATAACGGAAATAGATTGTTATTTATGTATGTATGCATGTGCACGAGTGGCATATCCCTCCCTTGTCTCGTGTGGAAGCCAATGCTGATCTGGATAGACTGGTTATTGCCTCTCCGTTGTTTCGAACGTGGCGGTGTCAACGCCACCCGTGCATAGCAAATTTTATAGCTCATTTTGAAAAATGTAATATGTTTTGCCCACAAATGAGAGAGATTTGCTGATATATTTAACTTCAATGTTGTTAGTAAGATCCGGACTTGGTGGTGGGGAGACATAGCATAAACATCATCACCAAAATGTTTAGATCCAGATCACAGTCACGTTATGCTCATTGTGTGGTGAAGAGGATGAGATTCCTCTTGTCTCCCTTACCCTCCGAATATATATACAGATAGTAGATGCCAAAGGAACGCATCCAAATTCTAGATTGAATTCAACATATCAAGCTTTTCTCCTATCCTTTGGTAGGAACAAAACAATGGCAGCCTACCATGTTCGCTCCAACAGCTTGCCCTCTAGGCAACACCCTCTTGTTCCCGAGTTTGATGAGCAATTGTGCAGATTGAGGTCTTCCGAAGCAGCATCTTCATCAACATCAATCGCCTCAAAACTGAGTGGTCTTCAAGATCTCCATGATTGTGTTGAAAAGTTGCTTTTGCTACCTCTAAATCAACAAGCATTGTCCAAAGAGCAGAACGAGAAGCGTGTTGAGGTGCTTTTGGATGGATCTCTTAAACTCTTGGATCTATGCAACACTGTTAAGGATGCCTTACAGCAAACAAAGGAATCCACACTAGAACTACAGTCAATTTTGCGCAGAAGACGTGGAGGTGAAATGAGTCTCTCAAGCGAGCTTAAGAAATTCTTAGCCTCTAGGAAAGTGGTGAAGAAGGCACTCCATAAGGCCATGGAAAACAGATGCAACCTCGGTTCCCTTAAGAAGGAACAAGAGACCATTGAAATTGTTAGCATGTTGAGAGAGGTTGAATCAAGCACTCTCACCGTGTTTGAATCATTGATTTCCTTCATCTCTGGGCAAAAGTCACAATCAAAACCCAGCGGCTGGTCAGTAGTTACCAAGATGATGAACACCAAAAGAGTAGCTTGTGAGGATGTTAAAGAATCCAATGAATTTGCAAATGTTGATGCTGCATTGAACTTGCTCATCAGTCAGAAGGTCAAGAAATTAGATAACACACTCGAAGATAAGGCACACAACCAACTTCAAAACTTGGAGTTGTGCATTCAAGATCTCGAAGAAGGCTTTGAAGGCCTTTACAGGCGTTTGATCAAAACAAGAGTTTCTCTGCTCAACATCTGCAATCACTAGCTGATTAGAGTTAAATGACCTAGTATCATAGTCATACAATTGTACATTAATGAGATATACATTGTATACTCTCCGTGAATACAAAATTAAGTACTTTCCCCATACATTCTGTGCTTATATTATATCTTTCTTACTACGCAAATTCAGAGCTGGAATGTTTCAAGTACAACATCACTATCATAATTAGGTTCCTCTCTTTTAGCTTCCACCGATTTTTTTCACTGGATATGAATCACTCTTGAAATGTTCTGAAAATGGAACAAGAGACTGTTGAAATGGTTAGCATTTTGGGAAAGGTTCAGGCAATCAATTTGTAATTTTATAATGCCCCAAGTCTCACATTGGTATGCTCTGGCTTACCTTAATTTTTTTTTTTTTTTCAGACTGCTAAATGGTTTTTGTAGGGTCGATTTTACTAATTTTAACAAGGTATAAAGATTAGATTAGAGTCATTTGCGAGATGAGAGTAGAGCTAATAAAGCTAATAAAAGACAAAAGCAATTCGATTTAGTTCAACCGAGGCCTACATAATCCACGGGACCATGTCCAGACTTGAAGGAAGTTAATACAATAGAAGTCAACTCTAGACGAAGCCAATCTCTTGATCATTGACAAAGCAGCAAATCAAAGATAGCCACTGGCAATGAAAACTTAATCTATTCTTTGCCGAGCTCGAGGTCCCTCTCAAATCAATGCATCCTTGAACTCCCGTAACCAAGGAGCAATTTCAAATACCAGACATCAAATCTGGAACTATTCAACTTAAGCAGAATTTACTTTCTTACTATTTCACTAAAAGTTTCTATTCTTAAGAAGAATGTAATTGATGAGTGTTATCTAATCATTCAAAAGATAGAACCTCTTAAGCAAAGAATATCCAGAAGTGTCCACATTAACCACTTTATTCACAACTGAAGAAAACATGGAGATGATCACTAGCTAGTAGAAGTTCCCAGAAAAAATTACGTTACCAATTTTCTTGGAGGGGAAGTGTGTTCTGGGGTGGACTGTTCCATATTGGATTAGTCCCCAGTTAATTAAGAGCACAACAGTACCATATTTTTGGCATAACAAGGAAATGTAGCCCTTTACAAAAACGTTTTAGACCAGCAAGATTATATTAAATTATAGGTCTTAGGTTTAATGTTATATATATCGCTTCCCATAATTTTATTTTAGGTGTAAACGTGCACATGCATGGGAGTTGAGCAGAGGAATCCAGCAATTAATAAAATCGGTTTCTCTAGGATTAGTTCAAACTTCCAAATATCATGATACGTGTTGTAACTGCAGAAGCATAAATTATCAATATTGTTAGACAAACATCAAATTATATGAGTTCACGACAAAATATAAATAATAAAAAATCACAATTAATACAAGGATTAGCCTACGTTCACGTTGGAGATACAAAAAAATTTTACTATAACCAAGAAGATTACAAAAAGTCTGATAAAATCTCTCTTACACAGAAGCATTCAAGACCACAAAGAAAATATTTTGCTAACAATCTTAATGCTAATATGAAAAGAAAGCACAAATAAACAAGCAACAAAGAAGCAAAACCCAAAAATCTATTTATACTAAATTCTCACAAATTAGAAAAAAAAAACTAATATATATATTTTATAACCAAAACTAATATATATTAAGGGATAGCAAAGTGCCTCTATCAAATACAAGAGGTGCGACTGCACCTAAATCTTAAGAGACACAGACGACTTCATCACGCGGTTACACCAAGGAAGCGCGCACACCACCAGCGGCTGCCAGTCCAAAGGGTGCAACAAACCTCTAAGCCGTTGGACTAACTCGAGGCATATATATACACTAGACTTTATACCGCGCTTTGCACAAGTCATACATTAAGCCTAATTTATAGTTAAGTTCAATGTATTATAATATTAAAAAATGTATTTGTCTCTACATTTATTTTGATGAGATGAATATTACATAACTTTTTGTTCGATGAACTAAATTTAATATAAGGCATAATTAATATTAAATCAAATATAATATTATATAAAACATTAAATAATGTATTTATTTTTATATTTATTTTGATGAAACGAATGTAGTACAACTATTTGTTCGATGAACTAAATTTAATATAAGATATCATTAATATTAAATTAAATATAATATTATATAATATATGTATATATTACAACCAATCATAGCATGAAAAAATTATAATATGACCAATCATATCATGAAAAAATTAAGAATTTTTTAAAAGTTTTAAAAATAGAATGGTGATCAAAGAAGCTATCAGAGTTTTTACACTCTCTCTGCTTCAGTCTTTATATATATATATATATAGATATGTGGTATGACTCGTCCACGCTCCAACGTCTATACAAAGAAAGGGTCACTACTAGGGGTGGTAATTCGGGTTACAACACGACGACACGACACGATTTTTTGCGGGTTAGGGTTGAAGAAAAAGGGTGCGGGTCGGGTTCGGGTCGACCAACCTGACACGAATAAAAAAAAGGGTCGGGTTCGGGTCAACCCGCTTGACACGAACTTGACCCGTTTGACCCGCCAACAAATATATATAATTAAATTATAAAAATATTTTTTATTTAATTTGTTTATGACTATTATTATAGATATATTTAATTTGTACAATGTAAGTTCTGGGATTATAAGTTATTAATTATATTTATAAATTATCCCTAATTTATTTATTTTAAAATGAGACAATAATAGCCTTAGAAAAAGAAAATATAAGTAAAAAAATACGGGTCATAGCGGGTTGGCGGGTCAAAAACGGGTTGACGGGTCAAAATCGGATTATGGGTTGGATGTTATTCACCAAAGCGGGTTGTGCGGGTCGGGTTCGGGTCAACCCGTTTTAGGTGCGGGTCGGGTTAGTGTTGATGGTTTTCTGACACGACGGGTCACGGATCGGGTTCGGGTTGACATAATTTATGTATATATTAGACTTCAATCCGACACGAACCCGACCCGTCGACACGAATTGACACCCCTAGTCACTACATGATATTGGGCCTCACCAAATAAAGGAAAGAGAAATTTAGGTGGATAACTAATATTTTAAATTTGATTAAGTAAATGTTCACTTGTTAAATTTTATAGCTAAATGTCCAGGTATAAATATTTTTACAGTTGGTATATAAATATATCTACCAATTTTAGTTGCTGTGCAGAAATGTACTAGGCATATACTTTTTTATACTTAGTATATAAAGTTTTATACTTAGTATATAAACATATACACTAGACATTTTGCTATAACATTTGACAAAGGGACATTTACTTAAATTGGGCCTAAAATTTGGTCATATTTCTATATGGCCCTAAAAGAAATCAAAATATGACTTTTATGAGCTTTGGGCCGAAACTTTTAATGAGCTTAATTTAAAGGAAAAAATTCATAAATACCTGTTTTTAAAACCATATTTCCATAAATATATATTTTTTACTTTTATTTTATAAATACCCGTTTTTATACCTTTTTTAGGAGAAATGTAGACCACTACTGTTTTACACATGAAATGTATACCACGGTATATATTTCATGTATTAAATGTTAACCGTGGTCTACATTTTATAAATAAAAATTAAACTAAAAATTAACACACATTTTAAAATGTATACCGTTCATATTTTACACATGAAATGTGTACCTTATGGATAAAATTTACATTGTAAATATGGATCACTCATATTTTGTATATGAAACCATAAAAATAAGTATTTTTGAAAGAATAATTAAAAATAGGTATATATGAAAAACGTTTTAAAAAATGGATACTAGGTGTAAATTTCTCTAATTTAAAGCCACATTCCCAACAATGTGTTTTAACATGTAGTAAACGACTGTGGCCTAAGACTATGTTGGTAGAGAAGAAAGAAAGTAAGAGTGAAGGAAGAATTAGGAGAGAGAAAAAATGTGTAGGTTAGAAAGAAAAGTGTCTTTCTTCTATTGTTGTTTAGTATGTAGGAAGGAAAGAAAACTGGTATATTTTAAAATGATTATTTTATCTTTCTTATTAAAATTTTAAAATTAATGTATAAAGTTATTTTAATAAATTCACTTTCATATATTGATAAAAAAAATTTCCTTCCCTTTTTCTTTCTATTTTTTGGGGAAAATATTTGTGTAAGACCTACTATTTTTTTCCCTCCCATTTTCTCTCCTTTTTTCTTTTCCTTTCCATTTTCCCTCCTGCCAAACAACTCATCATTTTATTTTCTCTCCACTTTTCCCTCAAACCTTTTCTTTCCTCCTACCAAACATAGTCTAAATTATTGAAATAAAGCCATTCGTGCTTCATGTCTA